>DVZL01005030.1:0-12374 GCA_018236625.1 Lasaia peninsularis
TGGCAACGCACCATTTCCACCTTTGGTGTCTATAGGTGACGTGTATTTCTTACCATCAGGAAATCCGTCTGCTTGTTGGCCTTCCAATATCATAAAAAATACAAACATGAACCAACAGATAGACAGACAGACAGACAAAAAAATTAAAAAAAATATTATTTTGGTATATTTACCTTGTAAACATATATATTCATTTAGTTAAAAGCGGTTATTTTAATATTACATACAGACACTCTAATTTTATGTATTTGTATAGATAAAAAATTCAGTAACATCTAAAACTTCACAGCATAAACAGTTAAAATATCTGTGATGTAATTCGAAAATATCCAAGGACGACCGTGAATACGTAAAGGCGTTATTTCGTATTTCAATTCGACGTAATAATGACTACACTACGCTACTTGCATATTAACACTAAACAAATAGTGAGGGGCATATTCGATGAATCACAAGAATGTCGACATTATTTATTTCTTCACTTGATACCAACATATGCTTAAGAAAAAAAAAATCTATTAATTACTTCACTTGATACCAACATATGCTTAAGAAAAAAAAAATCTATTAATGGACTAAAAATACCACACATAAAAAAAAAACTTAAAAAATGTATTCATTTACCTAAAACTATAGATAATACTGATTAACCCAAAATAATTGAGAAAAAAATATAATAAAAACTATATTTTGTTTACATGCATGGTGTATTTCTTACTATTAGGACATTTGTCCGTGTTCACCTTCCAATCACCCCGTAATTTTTAACATAATATTTGAAAGTACATGCGCCCGTTTTCATATCATAGTATTAATCAAACAAAATTTACTCCTAATTTAACTCCTAATATAAAATTACCTTCTTCGTTAATTCTTCTGACGGCGATATTTTAAGAACTAAACCTTGTAATTAACAGTAAATGCGGACATTGACTGAGATAAGATAAAATTCCTGAAAATTAGGACACAAGTGTAAATATACACGGGGTTTACATTAACAGTGTTTGTAAATATTGGACATAATTAAACAAACATTATTTTCTCATTAACCTGGTCCTTACGACATAGGAAAGTACGAGTATGCAGTATAATCCAGACAAATTAAATTAGAGTTTAATAATAATATGTATTTGTATTTTAATATAGATAAAAAATGAGAAATTGAATCAAAAAAATGTATCGTTAAAAATATCGATGATCTATAATGTCCACTAAAAACCACCTGAAAACTTCCTTCTTATTTTAATATCAATATGTATTACTGATATTCAAATAAACTACAACGGTAAAGTAATTAAATGTACTCTGGTGGTAATTCCATCTGCACGTCCACTAAAGTTATTTTAGGTTCATGATGTCTTTTTCTAATGTAATAAAAAACGAAAGAGATAGAACATTTTATTAATTTCAAATTAGTAAGAACACAATCACTTGTACAGGTTTTAATCGCAACTAAGTTTTTATTTCTTTTATTTACTGGTGTTGAAAGAAGATAGCGACATTAGCTACAGCAATTACCTCTCCTCTCTCCGGCCGCCGAGGATTATTCGTGTTTGAGGAGTGTTAGTTATGGGTAGACTTGCTAACGTGGCCTATCTAGTCCAACAAGATCAGGAGAGCCGCCTATTTATTCCCTATATTGCAATAAAATAACATTTATAATAGTTATCGATAATATTTTTTATACAATAAAGTTTATATTGGCACATCACTAACAGCAGGAGGATCTCCGTATCATGCACAAGTGTTTGCATGAGACACGAGACGCACCTGCTCTAATACGTAAGTACTCTTCTTCGGAGAAGAATGTTCAATTATGAGGAACATAGTTCACCTTTTTCCTGTTTTGATGAGATACACTTCTTCCACATCCTATTCTTATCCCATTTCTATATTCACAAACCATTACCATCTTTGGTATCTATAAAGGCAATGTATATTTTCTGGCATCAGAAAAACTATCTACTGGTTTGCCTTCTAAAACGTAAAAAATATATAATTAATGTACAAGATAATCTACTTATGACACATCGTGACGCTAGAACGCCATTATGAAAAACAGATAAAAAATGCAAATTACACTTCGCTCAGTCCCGTTAAAAAAAGAACATTTATATTTTTCATTTTTTGACATCTGACAGTGACGTTTCTTCTAATTGAACATCTATAATCTGTTGTCGAAACACCATTCCTTGATTTGATAGTAGAATCCCACAATTATACAGATATTTATAATGCCAATCAGCGTTGGTAAGCAATATACACATAAAAATCGCAACCGGAGGCATTTCTTCACGTATCATATAAATTTTAAAACCTCCGATTCGACGAAAATTAGCGAGCAATTAACAATTTCGAACGTTGCCCGTTGCGAGGGACTTTGATTAATAATACGCGGTAAAAAGTTTATGACGTAGGGGAAAGGCTCGGTTCGGAAATTTATTTGCAATAAAAATTATTTTCGTTAAAGTTATAATATGGAAGATACTCGTAAAAAATCGATTTATTTGAGAAGTTTATAGGCCAGATTTAGGTCTAAGGTAATGACTGGTGGTAGAGCGCTGTGGAGCAACTTTCCCGGGTAGGGTATCCATCATACCTATTTTTGCCGTCATAATGAAGTTTTCTTGTTTTGGTCCAGAGGATAGGAAAGTCAGTAGACTTGCACATTAGGTTTAAGCCCCCCGCTATAGGACACATCTATAATGTCTATGTTATCTCTTACCATCAGGAGAGTCAGGATTCTGTTTACTGGCAAACGAGATAATTTAATATACTATTATTCCAGTTTTTTAAACCACTCGATCCCATGATGGTAAGAGACATCCGTAGCCTATAGACACCTTAGGTGTGTCACTGTCTGTGGTCGGGCTGTTAGACTGTATGTGCAAGTATCATATCAAAAAGCTTCCGCTAAAATAAGTTATTTTCAATATCTGCCAAATCTCAAATAATAAAAAAATCAGGAAAACCGTCTGCCCTTCTTTTTCATCTTATTATAAAAAAAAAACAAAAGACAAAGGATTTGGATTACGAGTTTTTACTGTTAAAACTGATTATCTTAAGCTCAGCGAGCCGAGTATCGCGGGGAAAATCGATCATCAGAGCTCGGTATGACAGTGTGCCAATTCTGGCCGCTCTCGAGTGCACGACTTGCGTGTCTTATTGTTCCCGGGATCCACGGTTCCCACACTATTGGACAGCTGCCACAGAAACCAAAGGCTGCTTACATGTTTTCAATCGAAAACTAAAAGAGGAGGTTCAAGAGACATATCTTTACCTTAAAACTTTTTACTAGATGCACTTATTTTACTTTCCGCTAGATCTCATTAATATTAGATCATTTTATAAATGTGATAGCGCGTAGTCAATGTGCGACTGTGACCCACGAGGTCCGAGATTTGATTCCCAGGCAGGGCAACTTGTTCTTGTGAGTTTAGTCAGTTTCTGTGAAAAACACAACGTTGCCTTGGATCATTGGATGTGTGGCCGATATGGCAACGCACTTGCTATCTTTCAGCTCATGAACATAATATTGTCGGCTAATAGTAGGTGCACATGTACCTCTACCTATCGCTTCGGGGATATGGGTGTAACGGTTTTTTTTCTTGACGGCCTAGTTGTTTTAAGGGTCAGCGTACATGCCCGACATTAATTATCAGCGAAGCTTGGGTTTATTTTCCGACCACAACCAGTATTAGTGCGTATAAACATAGATCTTTATGGTTAATTCTAGGTCTTTCATTCATACATATATATGTATGAATAAAATTGGAGTGTCTGTATTAATATTTAAACAACCGCTTTTCACTAAATGCATATACGTTTGCAAGGTACAAAAACAATATTTTGTAGTCTGTGTATGAACCCTTTTGTAACTCAGTTCCAATATAAGTATTATTACTATAATAAACTACACAGTCCAACATCATACTTCTTTGTGATTCGTACATCACATCTCCTAACACCCAACACCAGATTTTTTTTAGAATTTTTGTCTGTCTGTTTTTACCCGCTAATCTCTGAAACGGCTGGACCGATTTTGACGGAACTTTCACTGGCATACAGCTGATGGAATAAAAAACGGTTTAGGCTATTTTTATTTTAGAAATGTATAAAATTAAGATAATAAAAACACGGACGAAGCGCGACTTTGTCACACAACTAGTAGCTAATAATATTCAATGAACATAATACCTAACATTCTTAAATAATCCATATTATATGATGCCGTCGAATGAGTATTTAAGAAGTTCTGGTCGACGCAGACTATAGATGAACCATTTTTTTAATCAGCCGATTTTTTCACTATCCTTTTGGCAAATGCGTTGAATTTTTATAGTCAAAACTATTTAGATAAAGAAAATCTACCTGGTTGAGTTTTTGTGGTCACCTTCTTTCCTATTTTGCCACTATACCCATTACGCCACTTTGTTATCCATTTTAAAGAGTAGTGCAGTTGGTATACTAACCAATGGCTTAAAATGTCGACAACATAATTGTGATTATGTTATGTAATATGTTATAAGCACTGGTAAGAGCCGTCAGAAATACCATCTGTTAGTTATGTATAACAGAAACATAAATTGTTGAAAATCGTATTCGAGCCTTGACATTGTTCGGCGATGATAGGCGCGAACGTTAAACCCTCGGCCAGTTAGGCGGTCTGTAATGTGCGCTGACCTTACTCAGATTCCGTCACCCTTACTCACAGCATCACAAAGACAAGCCACACCGTAAATACCATAACGGGATCGAGTTGAAGCTGTATTTGTCGCTAAATATATCAACCTTCTAGTTTGTCAGCAATCACTCATTTGACAGGTCAATTACATGACACAGGAAGGAATGTTACAGGAGTGAATGCCACAGGAATGAATAATGTTTTAATTGCAAAAAAATAATGTGACATTCAAGAAATACTAGTTGTATGTTGTGTATTCATGAATGGAATACTGAACACCGTGTGAACTTGGAGAAGACTAGGAAAGCATCTGTTAGCTATACAATCGCATCATCAGTACCTAATATAAGGGATTATGTCAGAATGTTTGTAAAATTTTAAATGCTCAGGGCATGAAATTAAATTCTCTACCGGTTAGCGCTGACCTAAAGAGAAATCTCCCAGATTTCACAATCATAACTCGAATAATAAGCATGTCATTTGGAAAAAAAGCAATGACGTAGGAATCCAGAATCTTTAAACGCTGTTTCGTACCCAAGGGGCAAAACTCAGAAACCTATTACTCTAACACTTCGCTGTCCATCCGTCTGTCTGTCACCAGGCTGTATCTTATGAACCGTAATAGCCAGACAATTTTACAGATTATGTATATCTGTTGCCGTTATGACAAAATATACTAAAAACAGAATAAAAGAAATATATAAATGGTGCTCCCATTTTGGTTGATTTTTTTGCCATTTTTATAGATAGTATGGAACCCTTCGTGTGCTAGTCCGACTCGCACTTGACGGATCTAGAATTGTGCCCTTGTATTACTAATGCGAATTATAGTACGTTCGCATTTAGAATGCAATGTTTCCACGCTTCTTACGGACCCAATTTTATGTGTGACTTATATAGCACATTGTGCAGACGTCAGGCTCGCAACGGTAGCTTGTATTCGACCATAAATATCAAACAACGTGTGTATGAAAGTGGCGCGACTTATGGAGCGTCGTAAATTCAAATCGAAATGCCTACCTTTATGATTAATGACAGAGATATGAGAGAGAGTGGGAGATGAACTTTTCAGCTGAGAGAAAAACAATAAATATAAATAATAATAAATATCACCAGACAAATTACACAAATTGATCTAACCCCAAAGTAAGCAAATTAAATGTTTGTGTTATGGGTGTTAGTCAACTACTAATACATAGAAATACTTAAATCGAAACAAGAATAAATTTAATAAACACCCAGACCGGGAAATACAGAAATCTATGTTCATCACACAAATGCCTGTCCCCGTCGGGAATCGAACCCGAGCCTCGGGGTTAGTCGGTGGGGTTAGGAGTGTACGCTAGCCACTCGGCCAACGAGGCGGTCAAAACAAGGGGGTTCTGACTTCGATTGTACTACGACTGTATGTTACATTTGTAACCTTAGAACTGTCGGCTGTTCCTCCAAAATTGGTTCTCGCGTAGGTGAATGAACGTAATAATTGACCTTCCAAGTCGTTTCAGGACAGATAAAAAAGGCAACCTTAAATGTACTGAGGTGAACGAACATATTAATTACATATGATTCACTTTTAGGTATTTTATAAGAAATTCGTCTCGGATAAGTTTTACTTATTACTGTCACCAACATTGAATATAACACAGAGATTGGGTTCCCTTCGTAAGTATTTTTAACCAATTTCAAAGAAGAATAGCGTCGGTGGTTTGGTGGTGCGCGCTTCGGGTATCCATTTCGGTAGTCCAGGTTCAAACCCCGCATATACCAATGAGTTTTTCAGTCTTAACTATGTTTTTCGAGTGTTCTTACGGTGAAGGAAAACATCGTGAGGAAACTCGTGATTTGTACCCAATATGGCGACGGTTTTCCACTTGTCACATTATGGGACCTACTATAGTCGGCTAATCGTGGGTGCATATGTACCTTTGCCTACCCCTTCTTTCAGACATACATCAGAAATTGTAAGTTTCTGGCCAAAAGGGTACTGGTCTGTGCGTTGAAACATAAATCTCACTGGCCTTTTTTTATATGTACTAGCCGTCCCGGCGAGCTTCATACTGTCCGCACATAGAAGCATGAGAAATAAATAACTACCTATTCTCTCACCTATCTAATGTAGGTACTTATATAGTTTCTAAAAAATCAGTTTAGCCACTTCAGAGGAGTATGATAACTAACACTGGAACACGATTTTTTTATGTACATAGAAACCTATATCTTTATATACAAATTGGTTCAAAACCGTACTAGCGGTACTATATTCTAAAAAATCGGTCAAGTGCGAGTCGCACCAGCCTATGAAGTTTATTGTACATCACCTTTGAAAGTATTAACTTTCAAACAATCACGCTTCATGATATACAGCCTGGTGATTAACATTCGGACAGACCAACGGAGTTTGGAGTCTTGGTAATAGGGTTCCGTTTTCACCCCTTGTGTACGGAACTCCAAGAAACAGTTAAGTTCGTAAATTTACAAATCAAATTACGTACGAATGTAAGAAACGAATCGATTATTATTTATTATATTTCGAATGTATCATTATCGGTCATGATTTGTTAAAACCACAAACGTTTTACGATTTCGTGAGAAATTGGCTGAAGTTGGGACACGCTTATATTTCATGTAACAAAATTATACTTGGAATACATGATTTTGATGCTTCGTATCGTGTATGACCTCGTTTCACGCTGTCACTAGCACCGTGACTGAGACTAAGCTATTTTTTTATGATATTGGAAGGCAAACAAGCAGACAGATTTCCTGGTGATAAGATCGCATATAGACACCAAAGGTGGAAATGGTGCGTTGCCAACCTAAGGCCGGGATGATAATCCCTTTGCGTGAGTAAGTTTACCGGCTCCTAACCTCTAAACCAGAACACGACAAGGGCGAGTATTGACGCTATTGTGGCACCAATAGGCGGTGGTACCAATCCGGGCGAGTCGTTGCAAGACTGGCTTACATATTTTACTATTTCGTGAAAATATGGAACACGTTTGAATTCATGTTACTAAATTATACTTGGATTACATGATTTTGATGCTATTATGTATGTTCTTTTTACATACTGTCACTAACACAGTGACTGAGACCAGACTACGCAGTATGGTTTCCACATTTTACAATTCCGTACTAATAATAATTGCGCTACGATTTTTTCAAATTGATACCAACGCCGTATCTTTGTCTGCTACCATAACGCTGCTCGCGAATATCATGTTCCAGTTAGTTAATAAGCTGGTAGATTTACTTAATAGCTTAACGCTAAAAATGTGATAGGGTAAACTTGCACAACAGCCAGAACACAGACAGAGACGCACCTACAACATCTATGGTGTCTATAGGTCACGGTTGTCTTTTAATATAAGGCGACTCGTTTGCTTGTTCGCTGTCTTATCCTATAAAAAACCTATAACAGAATAACATTTTACTACAATTATTATCTTGTCTGTCTCTCTGTTTCTTTCAGATAATCTCTGAAACGGCTGAACCGATTTTGACGAGACTTTCACTGGCAAATAGCAAATGTAATAAGGAGTAACTCAGACTACTTGAATTTAGTTAAATAAATAACTAAATTCAAACACGGACGATGTCGCGGGTACAGTTAGTTCATAAACAATAAACACCTCTTGAACCTCAAACCTGGTCTTCAATACTGTCACTTGATTACGACACGTCTATTACTATTGAACACCAGACCACGTATAAAACCAATTCACTAATGACCCTTATCGCTCTATAATAGAGTCCAATTTCTTTTGACAATTTTGACGTGTGGTTTACAGTACCTATGCGCATGCGCATTCAAAAGCGCTATTGACACCGGAAGAGGACCGTTACGGCGCATCATTGATCATACAAACTTTTGTTTATCTCATGTGCTATGACCCTAATGATCTTGTACCACATGGAGTCAGAACAAGACGGTTTGGGAACGATGTCACGTTTATGTATTTGCTTGTATACATGTCTGCCCTCTCGCAACAACATTGTCAATCAGTAGGGATGTGCAAAAAAGTATCGATATTTATGAGTTATCGATGTTTATGCAGACAAAAGTTGAAATTGATATTACTGCCAAAAAAGTTATGAATAACTGAAATGAAGTTAGGTTAGAACCTATTTATTTATTTAAAAAATTATGCACTTAATGCTACATGGCATTATCTACTAGTCAACCTAACTTATTTATTTATTTAATACTTTATTGTAAACACATTTCATATATACAAAAGAATAACGATAAACAAATATGCACAAAAGCGATCTCTATATAGTTACCGAGATTTCTTAATTAGAAATAGACATGAAGGGGTGAACAGAATTATTAATTAAGTATATTTTATGTAAATTAAAAAAATATATAATAAAAAAAAAAGATTTTGTAACGCCTGAGCAATATTCAAGTGATAGTGTTGTGTAATAACCCACCACGTCTATAACTTTTATTGTCACCATGGCGATAGTTTATTTATTTCATTTATATATTTATCACAAGCAACTACGGCTTAAGACAATAGTGTAGTCGAAAAATATTATACTAGGTATACAAAATACATATTCACGAAAGAATAACATTATCCTTACCCTTACTAGTTAATATTATAAATGCGAAAGTAACACTGTCTGTATTTCTGTCTGTCTGTCTGTTACGCTTTCACGCCTAAACCACTGCACCGATTTTGATGAAATTTGTTATGAAGATAGAAATAAACGTAGGAAATTACATAGACTACTTTTTAGCCGACTACATAAAAATGGGTATGTTTTACGCAATAAGTAAGATGGAAATATTTCTGCCCCTTGAAAGTTATCTGTGGTATTAAAATAATTCATGAGGACGAAGCCGCGGGTGGAAAGGTAGTATTATATAAAAATACAACAACATTGGTAAAAAAATCAATAATGTGAAAATAAATCGTCAGTTAAACTATATGAATCACTTATATTTCACAAAAACATTCAAAAACTTCTTATCACTGTCGTGTTCCATGCTAGAAGGCCTTAAATTCCGGTCATACATAAAACACTTACCAGTAACATCTATCGTGTCACTCGGTTGTCACTAGCTATCAGGAGAGCTGAATGCGATGGCGCAAAAAAAGAAGAGAATGGGCTGCACGATCTAAAAATAGCTGTCCGTTGATTTACGCGAGTGCCCGTATCTCTTATCATGTACACCGTCGGGTCCAATGCGTTTCTAGAGATGGCGGAGGCGGGACGTGTTGGCGTATCAATTGGCTCCAGGGCTGGCACGTTCATTTGTCTTATTTACCCCAGACGGCTGTTTCGAATGATACGCCTGAAAGGAGCAATGAAAATTGGAGCAGGCAATAATCATCACACGATATAATGCCAACATAACATCCCTATGAAATAAAAAAAATATCAGCACGCACGCACGATTAGCCATGTTTTTAAGTCTCAAGACGTGACAGGTGGGAAATCTATCGCCATAAGTGACACAGGTCCAGTCTCGGTCAACGTTATATTCTTCAGGAAAAATTTGAAAACGTATAAGAACATGTAGTCCTACCCGGGAATCGAACCAAGTGCGTCATAATCGTACGTCTGCTCCACTCGACCACAAAAGCGATACATCAATAACTTTACATAAAAGACTGAGTATGTTCGTAAGTAGTAGTATATTCCGTTTCATCAACTGAATTTTAAAATGTTAATTAATTTTAACAATAACATTATCAAAACAATGTGTAAGTGAAAAAATATACACATCTTATCGATATCGATATATGTTTTAATTATTTATCGATTTAATCTTGAAGAAAGGCTGTTTATTTCTATTTCGATATCTCAACTAGTAACTTTTTTAAACGGATTTCGATGAAACTTTAAATGTATTAATAAATCTTACACATGAGGACAAGACATGGGCTACTTTTAACTGACTTCATCAAAAAGAAGGTATGTTTTTACGGAATGCGTATTATAAGTCGGAAAAAATCCTACTCCATGCGATAGCTGAATAGCATACAATAATCTAGTAGCTGAATTGGTAAGAGTATCGGACAGCGAGTATATTAAAGATGTAATAACTAAACGTCAACTACAATTACACGATTCTGCGAAAATCGCGTATTTATTACGACAATTTGATAATATCTAAATACGCCACATCCTCGCAAAGCACATGAATTATTGTTCCGGGGATTTTTTAACCGAAATGAACATCTTTAGAGTTACAAAAAACGTTAATCTGAGACAACTATATGCTTCCTAGTTCTAAGATATATGATAATTAACATTAAACATCTTTGAAATGGGTTTTAGAAAAAAAAACTAACATCAAGGTGAATGAAATAGTTAAAATTCGCTATAAATAAGATTTTTTATAGTTTTAGATGCTACTGATTTTTTTATCCATACAAATAAATTAAAAATAACAGTTTTATACTTAAGTGCATATGTATATTTACAAGGTACATAGGATACCAAAACAACATTTTGTAGAATCATTGTCTGTCTGTCTGTTTGTACCCGCTAATCTCTAAAACGGCTGGACCAATTTTCTGCTTCCGATTTCTGCTGGCTGTCTACCAGTTAAAGTCCTGTCAAAATTGGTCCAGCCGTTTCAGACATTAGCGGATACAAACAAACAGACAGGCGCAAATTCAAAAAATGTTGTTTTGGTATATGTACCTTGTAAATATACATAATATGCACTTATTAAATAAATAAATATTACTGGACAAACTACACAAATTGATCTAACCCCAAAGTAAGTAAATTATATGCTTGTGTTATGGGTGTTAGTCAACGATACTAATGCATAGAAATACTTAAATATATACAAGAATAAATTTAATAAGCACTCAGACCCGGAAATACAAACATCTATGTTCATCTCACAAATGTCTGTCCCCGTCGGGAATCGAACCCGAGCCTCACGGTTAGTCGATGCGGTTAGGTTAGTGCTAGCCATTCGGCCAACGAGGCGGTCAAAACTTATTAAGATGTGGTTATTTTAATACTACATACAGACACACCAATTTCATTTATTTGTATAAATGTATTCGAATATTTCGACGTAAAAACGATAAATTCAACGCATTTCACAGAACATAAACCGTATATAAAGCTAGACTTAATTAAATAATCCATAGATTCATTATTGAGGTTATTAGGTTTTAAACTAGTTCGGTGTAATCATAATAAAAATATTTGCACGACGCAGATAGAGATTTACAGTGTTGTAAAACTGGTATTAACGATTTCGTATAGTTTAATTTATAGAATATCGCTTCGAAATCGAAATGATATTGATTCGAAACTAATCCAAGTAATTCTATCTTTATTGTTTGATCGCGGAGCGTGACCCATATTCTTAAATTATATTATCTGCATGGAAATCCTGCTACGATAGGGTTGTCTATGTTCTGTAATTTTATTATTTAACCAAACACGAGAGTGATGAATGTGGAGGAAGGTAGGCAGGTAAATAATATGTTTACCCTAATATTAAATTATACCAATTTTCAAAATAATTTTTCCCCGTGTTGGTCCGGGTCCTCTATGTAAAATAGACCAACTGCCTTCCTACCAGGCAGCTGGTAAGAGGCGAGCATAGCTTAACTGGGTCACTACGTACATGACCACTGGTGGTAGAGTGCTGTGCAGCAACTCGCCCGGGTAGGGATCCACCGCCTTACCTATTCCTGCCGCC
>DVZL01005031.1:0-12374 GCA_018236625.1 Lasaia peninsularis
TAAGTATTTCTATGTATTAGTATCGTTGTCTAACACTCATAACACAAGCATATAATTTGCTTACTTTGGGGTTAGATGACTTTGTTTAATCTGTTCAGGGGTATTTATTTACACAAAAGCTATTTCATTTATTAATTATATTAAATATTTATCTTATTATACACTACAATATCCAAGTCGATTATACAAAACCACCACCCTACCTATTTCTGCTACAATAGCATCAGTGTTTTCCTTTGTCGTGTTCTGGTTTGGAGGGTAGGGTAGCCGGTAAACTTACTCGCGCAAGAGGCTTACCATTACAGTCTCAGGTTGGCAACGCACCATTTTCACTTTTATGTCTATAGGCGGCGTGTATTTCTTACCATCAGGATATCCATCTTCTAGTTTCTCTTACAATATCATAAAAAGAAATTAGAAAAAAAACATATTTTGAAAGCTTATTCTTTGCTCTTGATGGACTATTGTTGATAACATTTAACATGTTTACTACTAGCTGTCCGCCCGCGTGAATTATTTTAATAATACAGACAACTTTCAAATTGCAGACATTTTTCCGACTTATACTACTAATCGCGTAAAAACATACCCTCTTTTAATGTAGTCGGTTAAAAAGTAGCGTATGTCCTTCCTCATGGTCTACTCTATCTCTGTACAAAATTTCATCAAAATCGGTTCAGTGGTTTAGACGTGAAAGCGTAACATAGAGACAGACAGACAGTTACTTTTGCATTTATAATATTAGTACAGATTATGATTTATGACATAAAGTGATTTTTTGCTGTATGGCTTAATTATTTTGCTTGATTTTTCCAATAATCCAAGCCTAAAACGAATAGACCACCCGCGTGCGATGGGGTCGTTACATGCCAAAGCAAAATACTAACTCATATTGTCAGACAACTTACCCGTTCGTCTGATGTATCATGTCACAAAGTGTGAACAATATATCCACTTCGAGGGGTGTTATTTGACTCATCATTTGGGCAGAATGCAGGAACTCCTCCTTGGTGACCTCTTGAGTCCTGTGGCCGTTAGTAGCATTCAGGTACACGCGTTTGATGAGTTCCATGTTGTTTAAAAGGGAGTTGAACGCCATGTAATAGGGGAAACTGATCTTCCTCTCCCCCTGTGGGAACCCAGATGCCTGAGGAAAGATGATGTAGTATAAAGTTATTGAATTGAATTTAGCGCCATCTAGTTTAAACATTCATTCAAATGCATATTTTCTTTAGAAAACGGTTTATAACTGGTATGTCACCTATATGGATTTAAACGTAAAACTATTTGAATACGAAAAAATCGCCAAATGCTTTGGAGATGCTATATACCAATAAAAAATATCACTATATTTTTCCAGGATAATTTCTCTCGATTGATTAAAGTGAAATTATTTACGATTTAAACAAAATATATAATTTTTTTTTCACATCATCGGATTTCTAAAGAACAACCAAATAATAATTGTCATGGTTGTTTAAAATATATAAAATATTACTACTGGTAATTCCTCTGTATGCTAGCTAAACTTGTTTTAGGCACATGCTATCTCTTTTCAATGAAATAAAAAACGAAAGAGATAGAAGATTTTAGTCACGTCAAATTAGACAGAATACAATAAATTATACACCAACAATATCGAGGCATAGATTTAACGTCTGTAGAAATGTCACATTATGTATGTTCACATCACATCTGAGAGGAGTAAAACTCTTTTGTCTCTTTCTTTTACTTACTTTATAAGAAGACAGTGATAGCTTAAAATAAGTCTAGTTGGGGGCTACAGAATTACCAGCATTAATAATAAACATTATTTATAATAAATATACTCACGTTAATTACTTTCGTCTTCAAATCTTTTGTGAGAAGGTGGTTTTTAACAGACAACATAATATCCCGGAAGTCTCCGGCTGTGATGAATCCACTTCCATCTTTGTCACACTTCTTGAATGCTTCCACTCCGTACTCCTCGTGGAAGTCGTGGAGGAACTGACTGAATTCAGGATATGTCACTAGCCGTTTCTTATCCTGGAAGCAGTAATACTTGGTTATATTTTCAACTGACAAAAAACGTAGGTTTTCACTTCGACATGTATATTTTTTTTATTAAATCATGTATTTTTCATGTGTGTACGCAACACCAGGAGTATCACAGGGGCGTTGCCGACCCTTTAGGAATGAGTATGCACTTTTCTTGAAGGCATTTTGTGCCTCGTACTACGCCTTTCCTAAGGTCTAAAATGCCTACAAAATTGCACAATAGACTACCGCGATGTATCAAGATTGTGTGGGTTTTGTCGCGAGATAGGTTTTAGGTTCGACATTGTCCCGTGAACAAATCTACTGGCTATCCTTTACGCCGGACCAGAACACTACAAGAACATTATAGCATTAGGAACGAAAGTGGTGAATCGATACCCAGGCAAGTTGCTACAATGCACTCTATTACCAACAGTCTTGTTTGTAAAAATCCCTTTAACCTATGTTTACCTCTTACTTATAAAAAAATAACTAACCTTGCCGAAGTATAGGCGTACGAATGTGCTTTCCATGTTAAAAGGCAGTTTCTTATGCAGCGCCGTTTTTTGCATGACTTCCGCGAATTCATCTGAAAATAATCGAAAATCATAATGATTTCATGCTTTCGAATCGATAAGTTGAAATGAGCGTTAAAGCTCAAATTCGATAAATATAATTTCCTTTTCTTTTGGGTTCTGTATCCAAATGGAACCCTATTATTAAGACTTCGCTGTCAGACGGGTACCAGGTATGTCATTAATGTGACAGCTAGAAAATTCAAATTTTCTATTTCTGTTGCCACGATAACAACATAAATTCTACTTAAAACAGAATAAAGTGAATATTTAAGGCTGACAATAGATGTCGCTATGCATATTTAGATCGTGATACATCGTGATGGAATTTAGTTGTATTCGTATAAATAAATTCGATTAAAAATGAATCGCGCACATAAATTATATACCTACTACTAAAATGGTATAGTAAATAATATATATATATATATATATAATATGGAACCTTTTGTGCGCGAGCTCGAATCGCATTTGGCCGGTTTTCTTATTTGTCATGCACATGAATTATTTTTATTTAAAAACAATTTACATTAGTAGACTGAAATTACTGAATAAAAGCCAGAGATGATGTCTTCAATCACGAGTATAATTATTTAATAGCTTTATACCATTAAGAACTACTATATTCATTCGTTTTTCCTTATTTTTTTTATGGAATAAGGAAGCGAACAAGCACACGGCTCTCCTGATGGTAAGAGACAAGCATGGCCCAGATACACCATAGATGTGTAGATGCGTCGCTGTCATGTTACGTCATATGTCATGTTATGTCATGAACACGACATTGTCATTATGGATGGCGGTAGAAATAGGTAAGGCGGTGGATTCCTACCCGGGCGATTTGCTGCACAGCACTCTACCACCAGTGGTCTTGTTGGCGATGACCTTGATATCCTATGCTCGCTATAGTGTAATAGAAAGCGAGCTTATTAGTATTTTTTTGTATGGGATGAGACAGCGAACAGGCACATGGGTCTCCTGATGGTAAGACAACCGTGGCCTATAGACACTACAGATGTTGATGACACACAACTACTACGTCATCCGGGCCTTTCTAAAAACCTAATCTACTATTTATCTAATAAAGCATCATCACTACAAAGTTGCTCCTGCCTCTAAGTATATTTAAATCTCAGAAATCACCCAATGGATATTGATGTGGTTTTTTTCATAGACATATAAAAGATAATATTCTTTCGCGAAGCCGTGGCTTGTCAGTAGTTTTCCATAAAACATAATAAATAAATACAAACATTATTGAATAGCACGTGGGCGACCGAGCTTGGGGCGGTAGTTCTTTTTTTGTCATTGCAATAAACTTTCGCCTATTTATTGCAATGACAAAAAAAGAACTACCTACTACATCTGACGGTAAGTCTGCGAAACTGGAGTCGCTACTATTTTACACCAAGTACTACCGATATCGCAATTTAATAAGACCTAGACCTATCTAGATCAATTTTTTACCCCCGAAAACCCGTATTTTAGAGAAATCTTTAGAGCCGTCTCCGAGATCGGCGGTATAGATATATGTATACATATTCAAGAATTGCTCATTTAAAAGTATTATATATTATAGCAACGGGAAGGCGGAAATGTAAATTAGTCACCACTGTATTAATGAATAGTCGAAATATGCAAATCATTATTCATATTGGATTAAATTTTTTATTATACGAAACAATTGGTAATAATCCTTATATTAATTTAAAAAAATACATACAACTATTATTTAATTTCACTGATGTATACATTTTCTTTCATTCAATTCAAATGAGTTTTGTAAACACTGTTAGGAAATCTGATTCAATATAGATAATAGCTATAACACTTTTGATTAACATAATTTTTATTTCGTCATTGTTACAATTTAATTTACTTTTTTGTTAATTGTTAACACTAATATTGCTTTGATTTTACAGTCATTATAGTTAATATTTGTGTTAACTTCATTGTATTCAAATTTACTTTTGATAGAACTAATAAGAATTTAGAAATATATTATTATGCAACATATTGTGCTTAATGTTCATTTAAAAATATAACTTTTGATTATTAAAAGTTGTCCGTCGCTACACCCACGTATTTTAAGTATATTTTTTTCTAGTTCTAGTAGTTACTTAGTTTATACAAACTTTTATCCCTTATTTTGATCCACTTGAGGATTCAATTTAGTGAATGCCGCCATCATAAGATGAATATGTGTACAGAATTTTAAATCTAACCTTATGGCCTGTGAATTTATACAACAATCAATCATTTATGCCTTCTTTTATATATAGATGAAAAGAAAAAAATTACTAAGACAGGAACATAGTTTCCTTTAAATTTCCTAGAAAATCCAAATATGTTATGGTGTTTTTAATTAATGTTCAATTTTTTCTTACCAAAGGCAACAAGTCCATTTCCATTTGTGTCAAATAGTTGGAATGCCGTTTTGTAAAGTGCATCCGGTACACAGAGTAATCCTTCAAAAGCTTGGAACTCGGAAAACGAGATATATCCATCTTTGTCCATGTCAACAATGCCAGCGATGAGCTGGACTGATTCTTTATTGTAGTCATCTGTAAACCACAACACACTTGATCAGTAACATATAATAGTAGATTAGTAGCCAAGGGCTGTAGGGCATCAATTATTGCAGCCTGAGTACGCTTGTGTCCCTTTAGTTCGAGGGTGCAAATGATACTTACACCCGAGCTAACTACTCTGCTGTACATCTTGATTATGAGATAAGTAGAAAAATACCGGCATTGCGAGAATAAAACATTTTTTTAAAGAACGAAATTGATATTTAAAATTGATGACTATTATACTCATATGAAGACAAGGCTTAATAGTGAAGCAAACTTCTTTGATCATTGGGCTGAATGCATGATGTCCATTGCCAGTATGATGGTTAGATGTACATGAACTTTTTTTTAAAGTAAGTAAATAAAAAAACACTTTACTCTTTAAAGTGTTTTTTTTACTTACCACTCTAGAGGTTTTCTAGCTACATTATTACCCTAGAACGCTAATTGGTCACCTACAAGCCCCATTTCGGGGTAATAAGTACCTACTTAGTGAACATGAGAGATGTAAATAATATTAATAGGGGAACTGAGTGCTTATTAAATGCCATATTATTATTCCATAGACCTAGATGTATAAATACGACTAATTATAGCAACTGAATTAAAAGGGGTTAGTTAATTGAGAGTAAGGAAACATGTCACTGTAGCAGAACAATTCAATATTAGACCTTAGCAGTTGCGACTGTCGTTTATAACCTTCAAATAAACCAGCTTAATAAGCAATCAGTTATGAACAATTTTCAGGACCCCTATAGAAACTACTAGTACAGAGGTTTCATCTCATTTAAAAGAATACATAAATTAACCAATAAAAAAATATGTCTCTAGCTCTAAATATATGAATTATATAATTAATTCTAAATATTTTATAGTTTAGTTATTTAAATTATTTTTCACTTCAAATCTTTAGTTTTTTCTTAACTTACATCTCATTATGCTCGTTATTAAAAGTTGTATGCATTTAAATGGCTATTTAAAATTTAAGTCCTGACTTGTAGTAATATTTTAATTTTAAATCTTAAATTCATACATAAATAAGACAAAGAGAGCTAACTAAAAACAAAGTTATAGAAAATATTCCTATTACATGAGGTGTAAGGATTTTATGATTTTTCTAACGATTAAAACCAAACGTTAAATAACACCTAGTTGAAAACCACACAACGTAAAGGTGTTGAATCATTATGTACTATATTGCAAATGTATTAGTATCTCACATTATCTACAGTGTAATCAATACAAGTAATTATAAAAGATGTACAAATTTGCATAATTGTGATATTATTACCCTCCGTACAGTCAATTCTAATGTTAACAATAGTACGGCTATTGAATGAGAATGATTTCAAATATATCTTTTAGCCGTACAACATTGGCTTATTAATACCAATTCTTCTTTTTTGTCATAGCCTTATTCCTTTTAGATATCTAATGTATTGCAAGGGTATCAGTTTTTACACAGAGTACCTACCATCAGACCTCTGTAATCCAGAAAGGAAACCAGGCCCAATCGTTGCATTTCCCTTTATCCTATAATAAGATTTTTTTTTCAGTAGTAGGAATATATTAAAAGGATTAATATATATACATACCTTCATCAAAGAATCCAAGAAATTTCCTTACAAAATCTTCACTGGTGATGTATTTTTCACCATTCTTATCTACTGTAGCAAATTTTAGAAATATTTCATATAGGCGGTCACTGTCGGCTCGTTTTAAATAACCAGCCCCCTGAAACATTATAAACAAAAATAATTACAAATAATTTTTAGCAACGGTCGGCGGAGAATATGACGAGATAATATTTTACATAAGTGTTCAGTACAAAAACCATAGATTTATCAGATTTATCTTAATAGTTCAAGGGTTATGTTGAACATTATCAAAATTGTTTTGATTCCCATTACCAGTTATCAGGTTTAAAAGTCATGGTTTTGCTTTAAATGAATATTATTACAATCAGTATTAGAGTATTTGAATTTTACATAATGGAACTCCCACTATGTAAATAAAACAACTTCATCTTCCCAGTTTACAAAAAGAAGAAGGTTCAATTTGATAGCGTTTTTGTTCTTCTTATATGGTTTTTACGCAATTTGTTTGCCTGTTATAAATTGATCTGGATGATTCTTTTTTTATTTGAGGTGGACCATTAAAATTGATCAAAATCTGACTGGTAGAGTTTGAATTATATTTTTTCTTTCCTCCTTAATAAGTAAACTGAGGTTCTTATTCTCAATTACAATTTAATCTATAAATGAATTAACAAATTAAGAAATTCATATTTAATATTATTTTTGAAATTATAGTTTTTTAGAATTAATGCCTCTAAAAATAAGCCATGCAATATACATTGCAAATAAAATAAATATTTTACACAGATTTATCCTTTGCATTCTCCTCAATGTATCTGTGCCAGCTGGATTGCCTCAAGATTTGTTGATGAAGATTTTTAAGAGGATGTGCTTTTGCAATATCTTTTAAGAATGTCACAAACAAATTTCATTTTGAGATAACTGGATGTTGGCAGGATCACTATGATTAAATTGCATTGTCAAGTTTGAGACTTGATAGAGGTATCATTACAGCCCCATAAATGTATATGTTCACTTAAATCTCATAATATTATTAAAATTGAATCAGTTCTTTATGCTTAAATTTTTTTATTCTAGTCTCTTCATTCATATTTGAATATTGTTCAATGACACAATGATTTACTTTTGCACATGAGGTCTAACAGCCCGACCACAGGGCAGGGACGCACCTACAACATCTATGGTGTCTATAGGCCACGCTTGTCTCTTACCATCAGGAGACCCACGTGCCTGTTCACTGTCTTATCCCATAAAAAAAATTTGTCCTACTAGCTAATTCCTAGCCAATAGTGCTTACATTGATTCTGTACATAGTTGATCAACATATCTGAGTTAAGGTTTAACTGTTACTATTACAAGGCAAGCAGTTTTTAATAAATAAAAAAATATTACATTTTTCCAAAAAATGGTTTTTGTTTAATAATTAACTGGTTATTACAGTATTTACAGTATCATCAGGACTATACTTAAAAAAATCTACTTATTTTTTATGTACAGTATTTAAACCTTACCAAGTTACCATAAAAGAGAATTATTGAAAAAATTGTATACAATGGAATTCCACCAAGAGCCAAAATGCTAATTCCGATATCTATTTTTGTACTGGTTGTAAAAGTTATATGAATCTCAAACTCAAAGAATCAGATACTTACAAGTTCTTTTAGATGTTATTACAACTTTACAATAAGTAACTAAACCACAATGTCATTTCTTACAATAGTTTTATAGAATAGTATAGTTGTATTCAATATTGTGCCCTTGAACTTTATTACGTCAAAACCACCCATAGCTGTCGTAATTGTGGAACTACAACATAACTGTTACAGCATAAGGTCAAGATAACAACTTTATCAGTCATTCATTGAGAACGTGATGAAATTTTTTTTATCTATCAAGTGTGAAAGACTAAAAAAATATTACATTAGACGTATGAAAATCATGGTGATTACTTTATAATAATCACCAAGATTTTTAAATTTCCTAACATATTGTTAAGAAGGAAGGAAAACTAAACAAATATATCATAAGATAAAGATTCAATTGATATGTATTCATCATATTATTTGTATCTGAAATAATATTACTATTTCTAAAAGCTGATCTTCTTAAATAAAAAATTAATTTAAATATTACACATATTTATTACAAATATAATAAATATGTGTCGTCTTAAAGTAATTAAGATTTAGGAAAATAATTAAATTGGTTTGTTGTCAATCCGAGAGTGATGTCAAGCTTTTGTATCAGCTGTCCATCAAATCAAAACTCGACACTTATAAAAGCTATCACGGGTAACGGAAAGAAATGGTAAAGGGAAAGTGACTATGTGACAAAAGATCACATAAATTTATCATAGAGATTACAGTAATTAATGGTTTGGTAATTCCTTCTATGTACACATACTATATTACTCGTGACTAAGATTATATAACTTAAACTGTTTTGTCTGCTAACAAAACATACATCATTTGACGGAACATAATAATAAAAATCTGCTATTTTTATAGATTTGCATATATAAAAAAATTTGTTCTTAGTATCCTCATTCATAAGGTCGAATATAAGATATTTATTGCTGGACTACAAACTTTAAGTATGAATACCAAGGGTGAATCAAAACCACTTTTGATTCATCCATTTCTCACAAGTTTTTGATTTAAATGTAAATAAGTTAATATATATTTAAAATTACAAGCATTTTGTCACTTTCAAATGGTTTAAGTTTATTATATTTCATTTTGCAAACTGAAATGTCATTAAATAAACAATTTAGCAAACCTCTACTTCCAATTGAGGTATTACACACACACACACTACCACAAACCACATATATTAAATCAATGCATCAATACTAAACACATTTAAATGGACTTTCAATTCAAAATAATGTAATATAAATCAATTAAAAGTTACCCGATGTGTGGACATTGTGCGGTCGTGAACGGAATCAAACTAAATTGATGCATATTATAAGGTTTGACGCAACTGATAACAATTTTATCGTGTGTACACAAGCAAAATACATATCACTTATGCTCACAAATTTTTTGTCAGTCAAGGCAGATACATGAAAGGGTTCTGGAGAATTTTAATAGCTAGATATAGGCAGACACATAGATCGAGATCTATGAAGGTATTCAACTGTTAAGACTGGGTATATTATTGTATATCATCATTAAAATCAGAGAAATAATAAAAAAAATCTTTAAGGTCATAGAGGTTAGTTTTACTGATTATCTAATAGCTAATCTTCAATAGTCAATAAAAGATCAGATTAATTAAGAAAAAACAAATGAGTTTGGCATAAATATGTCACAGTTAATTAATAAAGTCATTCGTTTTTTTAATAAAACATCGTATAATTGACATTTCTTTAGGTTTCAAGGACAACCTTTTCAAGGGCGTCTAAGCAAAAATACCGCATAGCAACATCCGAATTACAGTTTTAACAACCATTAATTCTTTATAATATCAATTTATTTAGACCTAAAAAGTTAAAACTTACCAACCTCTTGACAGCTGGCCTGGGTAAACAATAAATTGTTTAAGAACTTAAACATTACAGTGTTTTTTTTCACTTAAGACGGTTTTTTATTTTTAAATAAACAACTGTATTTTTTATCTTGAGGGTGGGTAACCTAAGTTTGTATTGTAATATTACGTCACAAAACAATAAAATAATACAAATCTATTTTAGATCACGCACTACGCTCATGATCATCCACCGGGAATTGCGTTCCGTTTGCACTTCGCAAACGGTGAATTTTTTTAATCCGCTTCCGCTGCTTGCGAAGTTTGGTGGAAAATGAAAATCCGAAACGTCAAAGTAGTAAGAAACTGGAAATTGGAATGGAATTTAAGCATATTGCACACTATTGAAAATTGAGATGTCTCTTATAAAATTAAAATAAGTAGATTTAAAAAATACTAATACTATGATAACATTAATTAAATATACCCAGATGATTATTATTATATCGGTATTATGTTGTTTTATGCCGCTGAATAGAATACAAAATACTAAGCTTAAAACGTAATTAATTATTAGTATTAACTTCAATAGTACCTAATCGATTGTGTGATAATGCAAACAGCTTTCGGTCTATTGTTTAGTTTATAGCGGGAAATTGCCATAGCGTCATTATTTACATTTCAATATAAATCATTTATTTTATTAAACATAATATGTAAGTGCAAAGGCGAACTTTATTGCCATATTTTTTTCTCAGTTTACTATAGGTAATGGCGATACTCGTGGTTACATACATAAATATCTTCACGCCTTGCGGGGTAGGCAGAGAGTACCTATTGAGTGCCAAATATCACAGTCCGTATATATCTGCCATTTATCATATCATGCAAGCCGGTTGTGGAGACACTTGATACCACCCTCAGATAATACGCCAGCTAGTTTGTCGTGGAATGTGACCCTAGGCCTCATGGATGACCTAGGTCCGGATACTAATAGCCATCCACATTCGCATTGTACATTTGTATTTATCAATCTTTCATCTTTCATTCTTTCCGCATGCGGCATGACCAAACTACCGGAGTATGCCTTTTCTCATTTTTACGACACTTTGTTTCAATTCCACTCATTCTCTGATCTCACTATTACAAATTCGGTCTGCGAGCGTTAGTCGACAAATAGTGCGGAGCGCACTCGTGATTATTATATAATATAATTACTTAAACAACATTATATATATCATTCAATTCAAATAAATATATAAATAAAAAAAACATCGTCATGTAAAAGTTGTCCTATATTTTACTATGTGTAAACTTTATTATAATATTTATATTTGATTGACTTAAATAAACTCTAAAATATATTAATCTATTGCAATATTTAGTTAGAAAATAAGTATTCACACTTTCGTATTTTACCTAATACATTCAACAAAGACTTACCATTCGAAACTCCATCCAGTAGGCAATTATGAATAATTGGTTAAAAAAATAATTTATGGAAAAAAAATTGTGAAGTAACTACTAAAACCTCTAACGTACCTACTTGACGTTACCTACCTAATATTACGTTATAAGTATAATTATGCTGACGGACTTGCCACCTATCACAACATGGGGCCTAATATCGCCGGCTAATCGTGGGTATGCACCTTGGCCTACCCTTGAGTATGATTTTATTAAGTTATAAGTGTTGGTAGGTAGTTCACGTAAAATAATAACTTAACATAACATGAATTTTATAAATTCATATTTTATATGCATAGGCACGATATAGGTGTAAGTCAACTAGACTGAAAACTAAGCACGTAGGAAATAAAGTTACACCAACCACCTGTCCACATCAGGACTCGAATCCAAGTTTTGTAGTTAGATGAGGTTAGGAGTGTGGGCACACTAATTCTTCCACCATCGAGATGATCTATTTAAAATAATCAAATTTTCTAAAAAAATCAACAATATATTAAAATAGCACTTTATTTTGTATCAAAAACAGGGGCAATGTTATAAAATAAACAAATATAACATAAAAATAATATTTATATATAATATCATAATGTAATATCTCCTCTGTGGTGTAACGGTACAGGTGTCGCCTGTTAAGACCGTTAGCCACGTGGGGTCCCGGGTTCAATTCC
>DVZL01005032.1:0-12374 GCA_018236625.1 Lasaia peninsularis
ATCGGTCCAGTAGTTTCGGAGCCTATTCATTACAACCAAACAAACAAACTTTTCCTCTTTATAATATTAGTATAGATTGTACTAAATATAATATAACACTAATGATTATTTTTACTTATTCTTCTGTACACTGTCTAAACTAATTTTAAGAATATGCTCTTTTTAAATGAAAATAAAAACGAAAGCGATAAAACATTTTAGTCGTGTCAAATTAGTCAGAAGACTAGATTTATCTTGAAAAACTTTTAATCGAAATATGAATATGCATAACTTTGAATATAAACTAAAGGTAGGTAATTATAATCTAATTTTACACGGCTTTGTCCTCTTCTTTTACTTACGTTAAAAGAAGATAGCTTTAGTTATTTTTGGAAATTAATTTAGTTGGTGGTTGCAGACTCGCAATATAAAAACATGTTTTTAAGCAGGACTCTTGTATTAAGACTCCGCTGCCCATCTATCAGTTTGTTTATCACCAGGATGTATCTCATGAACCGTCATAGCTAGAAAACTAAAATATTTACAGGTATTGTATTTTTGTAGCCGCTATTTTTACAAATCTAGATGGTACAAAACCATTCATATGTAACTTATTCTTGGCTGGTTTTATTAAAACGTAAATTTACAAACATAACTAATATGCACATGCGACAAAATGCATCTAATACATTTAGGACGAATCTAACAATTCACATCCCGACGACATTATTAATGTCAGTTCCCGTTTGGTAATCAAGTGAGTGAAATCTACGTGTGGAAAATTCACTTCACTTTATTACACCCAAGAATTTCATGGGATAAAATAAACCAAAGGTATTAACGCGGTTCATTTGACTGGGAGGCGAGTAATTTGGAGGCTGAATTGTTTGAAGAGCGCATTGCGGTACACTTAAATACATGTAAGTGTATGCGGTTCTGTCTATGATAATTCACTTGTGCTTTGGATGAATTTTGGTGTAGTAGTTACGGCAAGTTGCCCTACCCGGGAACCGAAGACCTCGTGTGTCACTTAATACTGTAGAGATTGCATATCATAATATGTCAACTCTACGGATTGCACAAACCGGAAAAAGACACGCGATTTGAATTCAAGAAATTAGAAGATGTCAAAAACCAGAATCTATAAATAAGAGAGAATGAAAAGAAAAATGATTAGAAATGATTAGAGCAACAATTACAAAATAAATTAAAGTTCATTATAAATGGAAAGTGGTTTTTATATAAGTAGTGAGTTAGAAAAGTGTTCCCCGATTCCCAATAAGCTTATACCAAAAAAAGATTTGAGCTAATAAGACTAACTCCCCTTATAATACTTAAGTTCCAGAAATACTTAAGCAGTGGTAAAATTAAAGGAAATTTGAAATAGTTTATTAAAGTTCCGTAACCAAAAGTTAAAAACGGGACCCTATTACTAAGATTTCGCTGTCCGTCTGTCTCTATCTATCACCAGGCTATATCTGAACCGTGGTAACTAGAAAGTTGAAATTTCCACAGATTATGTGTTTCTGTTTCCGATATATCAACAAATACTAAAAAGCAGCAAAAAAACTGTACAAATAAATAAAATAGGAGTGTCTATATGTAATATGCTTGCTAGGTAAATATAACAAAACCGTATTTTTTAGAATTTTTGTCTATCTGTCCGTCTAACTGTCAGTTTACACCCGCTAATCTCTGAAACGGATGGGACTTTTGACGCGACTTTCACTGGCAGACTGATGTATATAAATGCTGTTTTTGGTATTAAAAACGAATTATAATTAATTACGATTAATGCTATTTTGAGATGTCCAAATTTAATTTCAACTTTATTTGGATTTAAAGTTCTGAACATTTGAACGTCCAAATTGAAGAGATCTTAATTTATAATTCATTCTAAATTAATATGAAATGTCACGGTTATTTCGTAATTGTGATTTTGTTGAAGACTCTGTCGCCATATTTATGATAATTATTATCACTTTATCACTGGTTTATTCGTTTATTTCATTGTGTTTAGGGGATAAAACATACACATTCACACATCTATTTTTATGGTAATACACTGTTACTTGTAGACATCACAATTGTTACTAATGTTCAATTAGATAATATTTTAGAATACCTACACTCAAACTAAAAATTTTGTATTTATTTATACGAGTATTTTTTTATTGACAGTTTTGCTCGTCTTTCTAATACATGTTAATGTTGTATAATATAACTTTTATAATATATTTGGAAAGGAAGAAAAAGATAAACCCACTGAATTTCTTTCGCCAGATTTTCTTAGTGGATGGCCGCGTTGCGATCCAGTGTCAAATTTTGTAATTTTAGACGTGTCACAAGAACGGCTTATAAGGTCTGTGTGATATAAAATATATTTTATCATATTCCATTCCTTGTACTATAACTATTTTTTTTAAATTCTAGAACCTTTAAAATTTTTATTTAGATTAACATGTAGGTATAAATAACAAAATGACATGATACGGTAATTCCTTAAACAAAGAAAGAAACGTCAGTAGTTTGCGTATAAAATATAGCAAGTCTGTAAATATATCGTCAAAGGCGTATTTATCTCCCGGGAGATTTGTCATGGAAACGCATTTGGAGCAAGCATTTTTTTGTCAGATATAACAATATATAAAAAATGAACCTCTTTTCCGTATTTACACAATAACTTGAGACCAAGTTAACTAAAATAGTTCATCTTTAATCTTGAAATTTCTATACTTTGTAGAGGCTTTGTGTTTATTTGGGTACTTAAAGTGTAAAAACGGTAATTCTATAATACACTTCAACAAAATAGAGTAACTATAATTTATTAACTATAGAGTAACACTTGCAACTAAATATTTTTATATATCTACGAACCACATATTTTTGTGGCACAAGACAGCGAACAAACACATGGGTCTTTTATTATAAGAAAAAACCAGTCATGTGGTCGGACTATAATATGTGCAAGCACCAGCAACACTATTCGGGCCTTCCGGTCCTTCCGATCCGGTCATGACATTGTCATTATGGCGGCAGGAATAGGTAAGGCGGTGGATCTTTACCCGGGCGAGTTGCTGCACAGCACTCTACCACCAGTGGTCAGGTTGACAGTGACCTAATTAACCTATAATTGCTTTTTACAAGCTGTCTAGATGCAGATCTTTTCTACACGAGGGACACGAACCAACATGCATATATATTATAAAAAGGGAAATTTTGATTTTTTGTCTGTATTGAATAGTCTCCGAAACTACTTGACCTATTTAAAAAAAATTAATGTGATAAAAATCAATTAAGCATTGATTATTATCACATGAAAATTTAACCATACTTATCTATTTGCACGTAACTCCTAAATGGCTAAGCCGATTGGGTTTAATGTCATGTATATTTTGATAGTTTTTTGAATTGCAAAAATACACAATTGGCCCCGTTGGGTAGCGATGCTGTCAACTATGAACTAAACGTACGAAACCGGGTCCGGCAGCTAGTATTCGATAAAAGGATTACACAGCTTAAATAAACGGACCTAAAATCGTCGGCTAAGCGTGGGTGCATATGTTCCTCTGCCTACGCCTTTTCTATTTTTATTAAAATGAAATTGAAAAGTAATTTCATTGCACCAATTTTATAGTTTTTTTTTATAAACGTTATTGGTTTTTAACTTAATTTCAAACCTTAGCTCTATCGAAATTTTAGTTGAAAAATTTTCGCTTCGTAAAAATTTTGCTAACAATTTTTTCTCAATTTCGATACACGGCGGTGAACGCCCCAAGCATCTGTTATGGTTTCCGTGTCAAAAATGAGAAAAAAATGACTCATCGGTATTGGTCGCATTTTTGTAATTTTAGGTAATTAATCATATCGCACCCTCAGTAATATGAGGGCA
This sequence comes from Lasaia peninsularis, assembly GCA_018236625.1. NCBI lineage: Eukaryota > Metazoa > Arthropoda > Insecta > Lepidoptera > Riodinidae > Lasaia > Lasaia peninsularis. The sequence goes on from DVZL01005032.1 coordinate 3,872, forward strand.
CAATCCAAAAAAGTAGATTTTTGGTGAGGGACTTAAGTATGGTTATGCCCTTAAACCCGAAAAAGCAGGCACAAGTACTTATGCACATACGATTAGTCGATTAATATAAATTAAAAAAAATATATAAAAAAATGTTTAAATAAAATTTTTGAATTCACAAAAAAACGAAGTTTTATTATTGCTACAAAAATCCAAACAATATAATTATTAAACTTAATAAATAAAACATCAAATTAAAGTAATGACTCAAAGAAAATGAAGTTCCTCTCATACCTTCGACGGAATGCGTGGAATCTATGAAGAATTCCAGAAAATGGAATGAACGTTGGAACTTTTTCGCCGCAAATTAATAGTAGAGTTATTCTACGTTGACCTTTCCCTTTAATATTATTCAGTATCCCTATCACAAAGTTTGCTTTCGAAAAGTCGAATCACAATTTAGACCGAAAAGTATTTTAAAACATAGAAGTTTTTAACTGAGTCTTCTACCGAAAAAGAAGCAGCTTCCCAATAATTATTCTTTTGTTTGGTTTTTGTAAAAAAAAAATATGTTTGTTATAAGACTTCTTCAATTACTTGTTTTGTAAAATAAAACATAGATTAGACGTGGTCTCAAATAAGTTTTATAGCAAATGATTCAGTATTTTTTGAATAAAGAAAAATAATTTTCGTAAACGCCATTGTACGTCAACTTAAAATGACCTTATTGGTTTATAATATAGGAAAGAATCGAATTATAAATATATTATGAATATATTATATACCGATAGAAGCATCATAAGTTGTCAAATCGGAACAGGACATGAGCACGCACTGACATAATGGTGATGAGAAAAGACAGTGACTATAACATCAGTTAATTTTTTTTTCTGTTACTTGTTACTATCCTATAAAATAAAAAAATAACACAAAAAGTAAGTTTTCGTACCCAAAAGGTAAAAAAAGGTATCCTGTTACTAAGACTCCACTGTTCTTCTGTCTGTCTGTCTGTTTGTCTGTCGCCAAGCTGTATCTCATGAACCGCAATGACTAGAAAGTTGCAATTTTCACAGATAATGTATTTCTGTTGCCGCTATGCTAATAGCAGGAAAAAAATAAATTAAATATAAAAAGTATGATCCCATGCAACAAACATGTTTTTGCCATTTTTATAGGAAACTAGCTTTCCGCCCGCAGCTTCGCCCGTGTAAATTATTTTAATAACGCAAACAACTTTCAAAGGGCAGACATTTTTCCGACTAATACTAATAATACTTATTAAGTAAAAACATACCCTCTTTTTAAATGTAGTCGGTTAAAAAGTAGCCTATGTCCATCCTCATGGTCAACTCTATCTCTGTACGAAATTTCATCAAAATCGGTGGTTTAGCTGTGAAAGCGTAACATACAGACAGACAGAGTTACTTTCGCATTTATAATATTAGTACGGATAGTGCTGAACCCTTCAAGCGAAAATATGTCTCGCACTTAATAAAATTTAGTGGTATTGCAAAAAACGTTATATTTAAAACGTAAACTGTCGATCGTCTTTCACATTCCGACGTTGGAACTATCAAAATATGCATCTTTCGTATTTATCTGACGTATCGAAATCCACTTTTTCGATTCGACAGTTCAAAAAAGGCGAAACTTCGTGCTAGAGTTCCCGAAATAGAAGCACCAAAAGCCTTTTAATATTATTTCAAATCCTAATATTAAAACTCACTTTGAATTTCAGCGATGTTTAATTTTCCTTTACGCAACTCCCAAGTTTTAAACATTAATCTCTTAGTGAATTACTTTTCTGTAATAATTACATCAGATACATCGAAGTTTTTGATATAATTTCAACCGAAATGTACGTTACGTGTTTATTTCTTTTCAGTTATTTTTTCTTCATTATTTACATATAATAAAAACGTAGAAGGGAGAATACTTTACATTGAAGATATTTAAGAAAATTTACCCAGGCGACCAAAATGGGGCAGCAGAACACTTTTTTTTCGGATTTTTGTATGACTTGTATTTTGTATGCGATTCACGATTATACTACCGAACCGATCGAAACTTTGAGAGCATGTAGTCTTTGTTTCGAGTTAGGTTATAGGCTACTTTTCATCCTGTTTGCTTAAGAAACAATGCGGCTGAAAATTGAAAGTATATTGTATATAAACAGCCTATTCATTATTGCCTTAAATATGGCTAGGTTACAATATACAGTTTATAAAGGGTATAAACGGGACTACATTAATAAGAATCCGGTGTCCGTCGCTCTTTTTGTCATTAAGCTGTATCTCAAGAACCGTAATTGCTAGATAATTAAATTTTTTACAGATGATCTATTTTACTGCCACTATAGCGACAAATACTAAAATATATATCGGGGCATGAACGCGGTTGATTGTCAATTTAAGTTCGATCTAATAGTTTTTAGCTAAATCCTAAAAATTAAAATTCCAAATTAAAAATGAAATTGATAATTGTAATCAAACTGAATTAATTAACGTGATTCTAAAATTATAATATTTACTCAATGTTTCACAAACCTTTTTAGTTGTCAAATGAAATGTCAACTGTCATTAATAGAATGTGACGTCTGTCACGCCATAGTGTTACTTCAGTATAAATACGCCTATATTATAATAATAAGCAAGTTTGAGAAATTGGAGCGCTGGCTCTCGAGTAGTACGGAGCTCTGAAATATGGGTGATTCACGTACAGAAGACCATAACGCCGAAGGAAATGTGGCCGAACTTAGACCTGTTGCTGTTCCTTCGACATATATAAAAAAAAGTATTTAAAGGGGCCTCTATACTACAATAGAGCTGACCTGACCAATAGATGTCGCTATTGATATTTGATCGCGGTAAAATACGGAGTCACTCAAGATATTCTCAGAATAAACAATTAAAATGAAGTAGCGTATGTAGAGCTTGTTTTTTTGCCACTATCATAAACGATGTATATTCGTACGATATTTTTGCTTCATAGAACGGTTTGTTACTATTTAAAATGAAGTCCCAACTAATAATGTAAATACAAGAGTATGTGGGTCTGTAAGCTCCGTTTTAACTTCAAAACAGCTGAGCAAATCTCAATGAATATTTACATAGGTGAAATAGACCTTAGAAATAACAAAGATTAATGACACAAATCTTACGAGTTGATGGCGTTAGGCAAGTACACTAGCCGCTATACCGGGGGGGTCATTGATTACTACTATTTTGTCACAAGAAAATCACACAATGATACATAAATTAAAAGAAAAAACTTTTTTGAAGAAGCTTCTATTATTTTTCGAGTTGCTCTCAACGATCCCTTCCATTTGATACCCATATTGTAGAAGTGTTTTAAAAATAACTATTCCGCCATATATACATACATATGAAAAATAACGTCATGTATCCAATCGTGCATAGTTATCGAAACTAAGCATGTATGCAAAATTTCAGCTCAATCGGATAAAGATATCTACTTCATAATTGAATTCTAAGATTCCACCCGAACATACATATTTACATTTCAAGTTAAATAAAAGCTTTTAAAATTAGTTTCGTTTGAATATATTGCATATACAAGCAAAATAAAGGCCGATACTCCTTTTTTCCTTTTTATTTACAAATCACCAGTAGCGCATCCGGCTGTGTAATTGACGAAGCTCTGAAAACTAGTTTTCTCTTGGGAGACCTGACCGCAATCTAGTGAAACTAGGTAAAAATTATAAACTGGAAGAGTGCAGCAAAACATACTTTTATATTGAAATAGTTTATTTCATGAACATTTTACTTTAACTGTTCAATTTAATAAAAAACCGACTAGTACAAATTGGACACATTCATGAAGGGCTCAAATAAAAAAACCAATTTAGAAGTTTTTTTTTATGTGTCATTGTTGTCACTGTCTGTCCGTCTGCCTGTGTGTCACCAGGCTGAATCTCGTGAACCGTGATAGCTAGACAATTAGACTTTTCACAGATTATTGGAACGAAGTTCCTTATTGCGCGCTGTGAAAGGGGGCTAGACGGAAAAAATTCTTACGAAAAGTTATAACGACACTTTTCCGGCGACGACATACACACAATGGTTACTATTGCTATAGTAACCACTACACGACAATACACAACCACGGTTTGTATGTCGTCGCCGGATTACTGTGTCTGAGTTTTGGAAATATCAATCCGGCAACGACGTATTACACACCCACTGTGTATCGATTATTAAGTGAAGGAATTGTTGGAATTTGAAAAAAAAAAATCGTAAACTTCGTTCCATCCGGTGTCCCTTGATACCTCTCAACTTTTTTTAAATTTTATTTCAAAGGTATAAATTATATTAATTTTAATTTTTTTGAACTATTCAATGTTATATTCCAATGGTCATTTTTAGTATTTCATACCCAAAAAGTAAAAACGGAACCCAATTACTAAGACTCTACTGTCCATCTGTCTATCTGTCACCATGCCATATCTCATCAACAGTGATTTTCACAGATGAAATTATCACAGATGATGTATTTCTATTGCTGCTATAACAACACAAACTAAAAAGAGAATAAACTAAATATATAAAGGATGCTCCCATACAGCAACAATTGGCAGGTTTTTTACATAGATAATGTATGAATACATAAATCGGACAATCACTGGCAGATAATTTCTATTCACAACTCATTCTTTCCATAGTCCCTTGGCGTTGGTAGTGAACTATATTAATATGACAATTACATTTCAGATTAATCTAGACTCTTACGTAACTTTTAAACTTGGAAAATGATAGCGAGCCTTAAGTCGACAGGAATAAACATATCTATACTAATATTATAAAGAGGAAACCTTTGTATGTTTGTATGTTTGTATTGAATAGGCTCAAAAAGTACTGGACCCATTTCAAAATTTCTTTTACCATTACTTAGAGGAATTCTTCCGAATCCATATAAGCTGTATTGTATCAAGGAAAATAGATAGGATTTTTTGTGGTAGTGAAAACGAAAAAACTGCCGTACGTTAACGATTCTCGCGAACGTTGCCGAAATGGTTAGAGATGTATGGTTTACATCTGTAGAAAAGTTGTAAAACTTAATAATGCCTACAAAAAAGTCCGCGATATTCGTAACAAAACATTAATATTTTAGCCATTATAACCACTTTTCCTTAGAATAAAAGTAATTAAAGAGGGTATGTTTTTACGCAATAAGTATTGTAAGTCGGATAGAATTATGCGCTTTGATATAATTCACGCGGGCGAAGCCGCGGACGGAATGCTATTGATAAATATTATCAGTTAACACGCAATAAGTGCTACCTAACAAACAGGCATAATCAAATAGGATAGACACATAATATTATTATAAGGTTTGTAAATTTTCAATAATTTTGCAAATAGCCACTGAAAACCGAAAATTAACAAAATATAAAACGTATGTTTCAATCATCTCTTTTAATAACACCTTTTTTTGTTATGGTCTAACTTGTTGCTAAACGATTGGATTTTATAACTTCACCGAACTTTTTGTGCGAGCAGAATGCTCAGCCCGAATTATTATTATTATTTAATAGGGTGGGGTTATCTACAACGCCAACGTCAGGAGCTGTCTTTTTAAGGCTGCCGGTAACATAGAGCAATTGCTTTTATTTATCTAGGGTTTTCATCGTCACCGCCTAAGGAGTTTCTATAACTATATTTTTTTTTATCGTAAAATAAAAAAGTAATCTTTGAAGTTATTATTATTATTTATTATTTAATAGGGTGGGGTTATCTACAACGGCAATGTCAGGATTCAGGGGCCGTCTCCCGACAGACCTACGTATCACGGGCAACCGGCGGCAGTACGTATGAACTTATTTTGAAAACTTGTAGCCGTTGTAATGTCACCTCGGAAATCTAATGAACTTCGGAGTTCCATTTCGGTAGCTCCTACCAATGATTTTTTCTAACTTAAGTACATTTTCTGATTGCTCTTATTGTAAAGGAAAATAAGGTAAAGAAACCCGGGATTTGAGTCCGATATGGTGATGGACTTTCCACCTGTGGTATCATGGGACCTAACATCTTCGGCTAATCGTGGGTGCATATGGGCGTGACGATATATAATATTACTAAAGAATTATTGTATATTATAAAATTATTTTTTGTTGATCTCGGGTTTTTTTGAAGAATATACGCAAACTGCTTACTACAAACAAGCAATTCGTAAGAAGCGAACGATGGTTTGTTTGCCAAAAATAAAAGAAAAACATTGTGGCAGTAAGAATTAGGAGATAAAGAGAAAAAACATATTAAAATATGGGTATCAAATGAAAGGTTTCATCATAATTATTTTTATACCAGACAGAGCTCAGAGGCACATATGCATCCACGATTAGCCGACGATATGAGGTCCCATGATGTGGCCGGTGGCAAGTCCGGTCCGTCGCCGTATCGTAATCGGGGGCGATAATATTTTTCAAGATGTTTTCCTTCACCGTAAGAGCACTCAGAAAATGAGTACTTAAATTAGAAAAACTCATTGGTATATGGCGGGGTTCGAACCTGGACTACTGAAATGGAAGATTCCGAAGCGCGTACCACTAGACCACCGAGGCTTAAACACAGTTTATGAATTTTATGCTTTCTGGCAATGCGTTTCCAATTCCAATCCAAATATGATTTCTTATAATATTATGAAAAAATACAAGAATATACAATTACGTAAAGTATCTTGGATCTTTAGGATGCCTTTATCTGTAAAACCCAGACCATCCAAATTTCATTGTACCTATATAATATCTAAGCTGGGTAAGCTTCATATTTTACAATAGATAAAATAATTGTAGTCTGGCTGTTTATGGATCTCGGTCTAATATAGTACGTGATTTTGATCGCGTACGCATTCCTAATTCTTTTCTGGTTTTTAGTTTCGCTGTTTTAGATCTGAGATGTAAAGATTTATACTAATGTTTACTTGACAAAGGCAGCGGCAAAAAATCATTGAACTCCTTTCCCATTTGATCCCTTATTTGATGAATAATTAATGGTTATTTTTGTTATAAGAGTGCCACATTACCTATTGCACAAGATTGTGACACAAATATTATTGAATAGATTCTATAAAATGAACCTGTTATTATAATAAACAAACCGGACCTATTTGCATACTTATAGTGTAAACATCAATCCAGCCTCCCAAGTTTTAAATAAATGCCGCTGTCTCTTGGTGCCAGTCGTGTTATCAGTCCTTATCACTATGACCGAACTAAGGGTAAGAACATTTTAAAAAATTTGTTTTCCATTGTTAAATTTATTATGTATTATTGTCATTTGGAATTATCGTTTAACTATTGGGTATAGATTTTCACCAAATATTATCAAATCTTACATTCCGTTACTTGCGTTAATAAAAAAACAGCAATCTCGCGAAACATTAACATTACAGAGTTAAATTTTACAAAAACCGCGCGCAAAATTATGTTAAATACAGATGATGAGAAAAAAGGAAAATGCGATTTGAATACTGCTTCGAAATTTAAATTCAGTTATTTGAAATTTGAATTTAGAATGTTCTTATTGTCCAAATTCAATGAACGTAATATTGATTATTACGTCGTAATATTGATATAAGTAGTAGGTATGAGAAGATGCTTTTAGGCTTTTGTAATTTTCGTACTCATATGACCTGTATGCTTCCAACGATCGCAATGACTAAACGAAAACCGTTGCTGGTCTTTAAAACAAAAATCTACATTTATGAATACACACCAAAAAAGTTAATTAATAATAGGTAATTTATTTTTTTTCTGACTGAGTAGGTACCTATCTAATTAGTAAAATATGTGAATATTTAAATAAGACGGTATCTCATTTGTATTTTAAATATATTTGTTGAGAAAGGAATATTTTTTTAATTATAAACTTTTTTGGTTACTGGAGTAATAAAATCAGCCAGTGTTACCATGACGTGTTAATTACAAATAATAAAAAAAATGATCGCTTTACCTCCGAACTGTATGTACCTACTTCATTATTATTACAAGTACAAAGCTAACAGGTACACAACGTATAACTTCAATTCGAATAAAAATAGAAATGGAGGTGTGGCCATGGTATTTACGTAATCTGCTTAGAACAGGTTAATAAAATTGTAGAACTAGTTTCCACGTGGTGCATTGCCATTTATGCAAATGGTTATTGAAGATAAGCCTCCTCCAACGACTTCCAATTAGATCTATCAAAGGCGGCCTGCGATCCGTAATATAGCGTCATTCCATCTGGTTCGTGGTCGCCCTACGCTGCGCTTGCCGGTCCGTGGTCTCCACTCTAGAACCTTCTTGCCCCATAGGCCGTCAGTTTTTCGAGCTATGTGCCCCGCCTACTACCGCACGCTGAGTTGTGTCGGTGACTTTAGTTCGCATACGGATCTCCTCATTTCTGATTCGATCGCGTAGAGAAACTCCGAGCATAGCCCTTTCCATGGCTCGCTGCGTGACTCTGAGCTTTTTTATGAGGCCCATAGTTAGAGACCACGTCTCAGCACCGTAGGTCATCACTGG
>DVZL01005033.1:0-12372 GCA_018236625.1 Lasaia peninsularis
CCGCGCCGCCCCGCGCCGCCCCGCGCCGCCCCGCGCCGCCCCGCGACGCCCCGCGACGCCCCGCGCCGCCCCGCGACACCAGCTAATGCCGACTTCATTGTAACGGAGTTTCCTTCAGTGGATCGTTTGTTTTATTTCTAATGATTTTTTTGCAATTTCATTCCATGTGAATGAAATTGTAAATTGTCAATCTCCTGTTGTTGAATGGTTTTTATCGGATTTTCTGTTAATTATTTTATAGTAAAATAATATGACATTTGTAATTGAAATTATGGATTTGTTGTTGTCATTCAGAGGGCACATGTTCCTCCATATCTTCGTCGTAGCGTTAAAAATAGATAACCAAGGGAATTAGACATTTGCTCTACATGTTATATGGGAAAATGACCACAAGTTCAATAGCTGTCGGTAATAAATTATAAATATTTTATGAGTAAGTACCTAATCCCTGAAAATGCTCGTTAGTTTACCAAATCTAAAGTGTTTGATGCCTTCTCTGAATACAAGCTTATATTCATTTGTGTACCTACTACAAAGGCGGTCTTACCGTTACCGACAGATTTTTGTAAGTCAAACATGAATATTGTAAACAATTTAGGGCATTGGTGCAATAGCTACGTAATATTCTAAAACGAAAGAATCACATCATCTATCAGCAAATCAGCACATCGATATATGTAATGAAACTGCAACCGAGCGCTGTTTGTATATCGTCATAGTCGTAGAACAAAGGCGGATTTGACAAAAATGCGAAATTCACTTTTTACTATATTTGGATACGGCATTGTCTAAATAATATTACTGCATTACAGAATAAAATCTATGTATTTTAGTTTTTAAATTAATCAGTCTGCATAACGACGGATTTGAAACGCGCTCATAGTAAAATAACGTTTGAAATGGCTGCCCTATAAAGTTTAGTATTTATTAGATCCGACTTTTTTCTACGACTATGACGATATGGAACATTTATTTACAAAAAAATGGGCGAACTTTATATACGCAAGAGAACCCGAAACAATATTTTTTTACTTTGCCTGTTTGCTTGTGTACGCCAATCTCAAAAACGGCTTAACCGATTTGGATGCGGTTTTCAGAAATATGTTGTGAAGGCTTTTAGATGAAACACATAGTGTTTATTTCATTTAAATCGGTTAACAAATAAATAAGTTATGTCAATCACGTAATATGTACCAATTTAAAAAGAGTTCTGGTATCATATCGAACTGATATTAAATGGGGTTCAGCTTAATAATGAAATAAACACGCGGAAGAAATCGCGGCCATAGCTAGTCAAAATCGAAAGTAAAATATTATGTAGGTAGTTATTGTGTCCACGGACCGCGCACGGTAGTCGTGCCCCTGTCGTCGAATGTTAACTATCATGCTTTGTTTATTATCACAACCAAGTAAAGAACTAGGCTTTCTTTCTGAGAGGAGTACTATTTACAGAGGAGCAGAAAAATCAACAATAACTACCGCTAGAACCAACTTCCTCATGGTATCCGTCACAGTGAGACCTCATCAGCTTTCAAAAGGCAATTGAAATTTCTCAACTCCCCAGATTCCTGAAACGTTTTCCTTTCGTTCATAGTCCTTGTCACTATTTATAACTTATTATGTAACTTGGCTGCTAGTTTAATTTTATTTTGTATTGTTGATTAGTCTGTTCACTATCATTTTTCTTTTTTTTAAGTTTTTTCTCTATCCTAGGTTAGCTGTAACATATCTTTTGTCAGAGATAGACTCGCTTTTTATACAATTCTTAAAGTGTTAGATGACTAGGTAAAGTAAAATATGTATATGTGGAACTGCGCCCTGCCGTAAATAGTAGAAAGGACGTGTAAATATAAATCATCATCCTCATCAAGCAGCTTAATTTTTCTACCGTAAAAAGTTATGAGATCCATGTAATATCAAGACGGGTAATTTATTTAGTCCCTACTTAAGGGACCTTCTGTCTCAAGTTATTAGGTAAGTTATCATCATATCAGTATTAAAAAAAATCACGTTTTAAATAAATAGATCGACTTGGCCATTTTTGCAACTTTTTATTCATCATACTTTCCCAGAGGAATGTTGTAGAGCTTCATGGGCACACCCTTTTCCACTCTATCTCGAAATGTTTTTCAGACTATTCTGAGTAAGCATTATATTGCCCGAGATTGGAATGCACCCCAAGTGGCGATAGGCTTGCCACCTATCACATCAAGCACACCTCTGCCTACAATAGCTGGCGTGAAGGTACTTTTTTTACCCCCCTCCCGCTACGCCTCATATATCTAGGTTCCTATCTGCAACTATTATTCCATTATACGGGTACAATAATTCACTAATTGCAAATATAATTATTCATACAGTTTATGTATCTGGAAGACTAGACAGAAATTGTGAAATGTTTGATTTTTCCCTTGATGTAGACACTAAACACTAATTATATTCCTAATTTGAAGGTTATATGTCTGCTAGAAGTGCCTTTTGATGATCGGTCAGTCAGTCAATCAATCAGTCAGTCAGTCAGTGAGTGACAAAATTATGAAAGTTTGACACGTTACAATTTTTGAACTACTGGTTCAAATTGAATGAAATTTTACATATACCGTGTTTATACGATGTCTGCTTGGTAACTGAAAATTCAGGCTTGTTGTATTATCAACAACGAAGTTATAGGGGGTCGAAAACGGCCCGAATTGCTTCGAGAAAAGGATGCTTACGGCCGTGCTGCTCGACTTGGCGGGGGCACAACCGTGCCCCCAGATATAGTAGTCATAATGTGTAATGACCGCTTCGTTGGTCGAGTGGCTAGCGTACACGCCTAACCGCATCGACTAACCGCGAGGCTTGGGTTCGATTCCCGACAGGGACAGACATTTGTATGATGAACATTGATGTTTGTATTTCTAGGTCTGGGCGTTTATTAAATTAAATTAATTCTTGTATCTATTTGTTTCTATGCATTAGTATCCTTGACTAACACCCATAACACAAGCATATAATTTGCTTACTTTGGGGTTAGATCAATTTGTCCAGTAATATTTATTTATTTATTTTAATGTGTGAATAATGAAATACTTTAAGAATTTTCACTTGAGGCAGGAATAAATCCACAAACTTCGGCTCTCGTTGACGATGTTTCCCAGTTGAGCTATGCTTTAAAAACGTTAAATTCTTTTCTTTATGTATAGTAAACAGCAATACTAATATAATGTATTAAAACTTATGTAACTATGATACAGCCTCTGGTGTGGCAATACCTTTACTTCCAATTCCATTGCTTGTCATGGTCACGTCATCCATACGTGACCAGCAATGAAATAAGCAATGAATTTTTAAAAGCTAGAAACATATTTTCTCAATTACGATTTTATTGTTGGTATCCCTTTAAATAAAAATGTGGAACTAACTCTGTCTATCTGTCTGTTACGCTTTCACGCCTAAATCACAGAACCAATTTTGATGAAATTTGATACAGAGATAGTATCAAATTTCATCAAAATTGGAGTAGTTGACCTTGAGGAAGAACATAGGCTATTTTTTCTTTTTTAACCGGCTACATTAATATTGTGCCCATTAATAATGTTTTTAAACAATAAGTATTACAACTCGGAAAAAGTTGCCTTTTGAAAGTTATCTGTATTATTAATATAATTCATGTCACAAAAGATTTTTTTTTGGACAAATAACACTTGCTGAATTTTAGCATAGAAACTACGTATATTATGTTTCAGAAGAAAATAGAATATCGGAATGAAGTTCAAAGCGCTCACCACTAAACCACCGAGGCTCTCCATAGGACGCTCCTATACTATTAAAAATATTTCATCCAAAATAACACAACTGTTTTCAAGTGGAAATGGGTCATGCAAAAAACTTTTGAATTATAATATTCTACACATTTTTTCGTTCAATTTTACTAACATAGAGTATTTTTATATATAAAACTAGCATTTTTTCTCTCTATCAACTAGAGTCTAGTTTAATCAACTTGGAAAAGGCAAACAGTTGAAACTGTATACTCTGAACGGCTGAAATACATTAATGTCCATCAAAAGCCTTGAATAGTTGATATTCACAGTCTGAAAGTCGACTGTGATCTAAGTTATACGCTATAGCGATGTATATTCACACATATTTTCATGGCAGGTCCCTTGCGGTGCAGACAGCACTGACTGCCAAGGTCATTGTCTATGCGCACTTGTCTGGCTTCCTCCACGTTCATTAAACTTTTCATGTAAACACGCCGGCTTCGGAGACTTTTGCCACTACTCTCGGATAATACTCGAGCTTTTGGTCGTGGAATGTCAAACTAAGTCTCCACGGGTACTTATATCTATTCGTATGCGCATTGTATAATTGTTTTTGTTTAGCGATTAAAATAAAAAGATTAAAGAAAGTTGTTCTTCAATTATGTAAACAAAAATTTAGATACATATTTTTGTAACTAGTACCTAACTAGTTACAAAAATATGTACCTAAATTTTTGTTTTAGATTTTTAAGCAGTGAAAAAAATAATAATAGACCACATAAATTACACGAATAGATCTAACCCCAAAGTAAGCAAATTATATGTTTATGTAATTGTGAGTGTTATATTAATAAAAATTAAATAGATACAAAATTAAATTTAATAAAAACCCAGATATCTATATTCATAACAGTAATGTTAGATTTTTGTTGTTAAGTATTTTGTCTAGTAAATTAACATGTTGTACCTTCACGCCTATTATCTCCGAAGGGTTAGGCAGAGGTGTGGTTGTATATTCACGACTAGTAACTCCAGAAGATATACTTCTAGATAAGACCCACGATTAGCCAAAGCACTAGGGCCCATGACGTGATAGGTGGCAAACCTATCGCAACTTCGGGCACATTCAAATCCCGCGCAATGTAATGCTTACTCAGAATAATCTGAAAAACATTCTATTTCTATTTCTCTATCAGAGATAATCATTGGAATTTCAGGTACACAAAGATAAATAATCGATTTTGACGATCTGTAAACTTGTACCTACATCAATTAATAAATTATTTTTAAGGTGTAAATGCTTAAATCTACATGTGAATTTTCCTAGTGTTGATCTCGGGTATTTTTAAAGGATAAGAAGACCTATAGCATCCTACCAAATAACCGGGGGACGAGTGAGCAATCGACGGCGTTTTTTTTTTGATACGGACTAACTTGTTGCTAATCGAGTGGCTCTTACAACTTCACCGAACTTTGTGGGCGAGCAGAGTGCTCAGCCCAGATAATTATTATTTATGCGGAGAGGATTTACTACAACGCCAAAACTGGGAGCTATCTCCCGGGAGATCGAACCTCAACCCGGTGTTACGTTCTGGAGGAATTTTGTCTGTGGCTCGCCGCTCGGCGTTAACCGCCGCGCCGGGCGGAAAAGTGTTCTTGAATTGGTATAGGGATTTTTGAAACATCAATGAAAATAACATAATATACTTCATCTTTATAGGTAACTAAACCATATTTGTTTTTTTTTAGGTCAACGCCTTTCGAAAAATAATTTCAATTCTTAATTTTTTTTTATTAATGATATTAAGACCTAAATTAAAGTGTGCTAACGGAATTTATTTAAAAATCCGCGTATTTCAATTACAACTGACCGCGGAAACATATGTCTGGTGGTCTAATTGCAAGCGGTCGCGAACGATGTAATTCACCCGCCGCTTGTACATTTATGTTTAGAATGTAACACGGTCGCTCCCACCCGGCCCGACCGAAATTAGCTCGAAACATTGCCACATAATTGTATCAACATATACTTGAATATGATAAATTTATTTTTTCTGTAACTCACTCTCCTAAGCGTATTCGTTAAAATTATAACCAATGAAAATGATATCACTTGGTGATAATATAAAAATAGCGATTCTCGCAATGGACCTTCATAAATGTTGATTTCTAAACAAGTTATTTAACCACCTACATTGATGTAACATCCATATGGGTGTTTAATATAATTAAATATTCATTAAAATGTACTCTGAAATTGCCAATGAAGTGTAATAATTAGTCACATATTATAAGTTACTAAGAAAAATTTGAAATATAATTAGTTGTATGTTTCAGATATGAAAGAGACTACAGGGTCTTTAAATTATATAACTTTGCCTCAGTACCCTTCTAGTTCTGGGAGTCGACGCGGATAATTAACTTGAAGGACACGATTACCTTTATATTGCTAAACTATATAATATCCTAATGTGTTTATGTTAATGAGACCATTACTAAAACGAAAAAATCCTGTCCACTCGGAGTTTCGCGCACATAACCTCACAACCGCAGGGTCTATCAGTACTTCCAGTACCATCCGTCCCACTTGCACATCACTTCAACCCAAAAAAACTGTGTTCAATTTATATAGTAAAAAGCTGACGTTAACATTTCAGTATCGCACACACCAAACACTTTGTATAATTATTTAAAGCATAAAATTTACTGACTGACAATAATTAACGGAGAGCATACATCAATAACCGCGAGCGACGCCGACGGTTAAAGTAGCGTTTTTCCGATGCGCAGCCGTTAATTTATTAACTATAGTTACACGAGATCAGTTACGTTGCAACAGATTCTGCTTTGCATTGTGTGTGATATTGTTCTGTGAATGCCAGGTTTGAACAACAATCGTCGTACGGAGTGCGTGTCGTCACTCGCGCGAGACACGCCACAGACAGCAGAGGCGCTAGTCCCTCGCGATGGGCGTGCTGCAGGAGATGGCTCGGTGCCCCACCGGCGTGTGTGACCCTTGACCCGCGTCCGCGCTCGCCTCCGCCTCCGCCTCTGCCGCGCCGCTCTCACTCGCGCCACACAATGCCGTAAACACGCTGCTCGACGACACCTCACGTACGCATCGCTTTTGTTCCGCTGCAATTTGTTATATATAATATAAATTATATAAAACAGGAAACTCATGACGGACAAATTAACGCACGGTCTTAGACTAAACACGTTACACAAATATCGTCTAGTTGTAAATAAATACTTACTTAAAATATTGTACCCGTAATATAGACAATTTTCTATACCTACTCCTACCTGTCTTGCCCGATAGCCTCCGATTAAATAATCTGAATAGTTTTCTATCTGGTCAGATTTGCGCTAATAATCATCTTTTTTTGTGTAATCGTACGATAATTACCCAACAACTTACCCTAGAGGTAACGTACCTGACAGCATCGATGAACTTATGCGATGTCTTATCATTATATGAAATCAAAGAGGTATCTAGGATTTCAAGCTTATCAACAAACAAAGCTCGTAACAAATGCCGGAGTATTACCAAAAAAGTTATTTCATAACAAAAGGAAGGTCCCGAGTACATCATAGTTCTGGTCATTTGTCTATGAAAGCGGGCAATTAGTCTCTCATTCCATAAAACATCAGTTCCATAAACAACTTTCAACGGTTCCATAAACAGTAGACATACCAATGTGACGGGGTGAATACAACAAAAACAAAACGTATGATCACGTGTATGTTTACAGCTGCGCCGTCGAGACGACTACAAATGAATAATGTCCTTTAGAGCGATCGCACACTTAATATTTCCCCGTGTTGGGCCGGGTTCCGTTGTAGAATACACCGACTTCCTTCCTCCCGGGCAGCTCCTAAGAGGCGAGCACAGGGTCTATTGTCACCAACACCGTGACATTGACTAGGTGGTAGAGTCTTGCGACGACTCGTCCGGACTCCTTTGGTGTCTAGTAGGCGACGTGTAAACACGCTGTATTCTTACCATCAGGAAATCCATCTGCTTGTTTGCCTTCCAATATCATAAAAATTTGTCCGTAGATATATTACCCTAGACGCCTAACCTTCGTCGATTCGACGAACATAAAACAGAAATATCGCTATATCTTTTCGGCACATGCGACTACCATAACAGCGTTCCTTCTCAACTCGGTGTTTGCCGAGCTCTTTCGGGAGACGCACGGGTCCGGTCGGTAAGTAAAATAGTTATCGAGTTTTTACAATATTGTTCGTCGTTGTACGAATGGGTAAGGTTTGTGTATAATTTTGCATCTAATGCTTTTGTGTTTTTTTTTGCAGTTTCCAACATGACTTCAAGACAACCACTGCCTGATGATCAAATACTCCTCTAATGCGTCAAATCATAGAAAAAGAAAGATCTGTGGCCTCTGCTCAAACATTAAAAGACACATGACTAAGTCATCATGCGCTAAATGTAATATGTGGCGAGCATAAAATTGATTTTTGTTCAAAATGTGCTTGAGTTTTATATTATTTTTTATGTTTCTAAGAAGTCTATAGTGTTATCTTTTAAGTTTGCCGAAGAAGAAAAGACTGAATTTTGTTACTTTTTTTATATATATTTTTTAAATATATATAAAAAAAGTATATATGTAGTTGTTTCCAACAATCTCATAAAAACAGGTTACCTATTCCTACTGTCATAATTACTTGGGTTACCAGTTACATGTTCCCGTTGCAGCGTTAAGTAAACTTACTTTTTGCATGAAACTTAAGTTCGCAGCCTCAGGTTGACAACGCACCGATACCGTTATATCGACGGCGCCTGGTAGTTGGAGTACTCACCGATCAGGTTCTGGAGGTTGTCGTAGACGACCTCTGTGTTGTAGGTGGCATCCACGGCACGCTGTAAAAACGCCGTCCAGGTGTTTAACTCTGCTTCCTGCAACACAAATATATAGTTTTTACAACTGTGTCCTGTGCTGACCGTTAGCCTTATTTAGGCTTGGGCTATAAAAATCAATATATCAGAATATTGATTTTCTTTTTAGAAAAAAATCGATATAAAACAGCGATATTTTTCCAGCGATATAAACACTTTCGATATTTATTTTTAGATATCTAATTCGTATCAAAATCGATAAATAAAACTCTGCTGTTTGCTCTTTCGTCATATCATGTATTTGACCAATTCAATTTCATAAAGAGCTATGGCTGATTTTTAGTTCAAGGCATTGAAAGCGTCTTAAAATTTCAAGACGACCAAAAATCATACAAAGTTTTTTGACGCATTTCGATACTTCATTAATATTTAGAGAACTCCAGGTAAAAAAGTAGTAAATTAAAAGTACAATTATGTAAATTCATTTGCCGTAATGGCCATCATTGTAGCTTCAAGGTTGCCATCCTAAATAACTATTTTTTTTCAACGATAGAAAAATATATTTTTTGATGTTATAGAGATTGAAACATATTTTATTGCGAATAATACTATTATTTTACCTTTTTATATAACGTTTTAAATGTATTTTAAACAAAAAACAGCCAGTAAATAGGTTATGAAAAATAAAGGACTGCCATTGAGAACTGTCAAAAAATATGACGTTTGACATTCTTCCGTTTGAAATTCAATGAATATGGTTGATGGTGACATAACCTATAAAACTTCTATAAGAAATAATTCAATAACCTGAAGTCCTATATTTACGATTCTTTTATAATCAGAATCTGTGAAAGACATTATATTAAATTAGATATATTTCATTCATAGACGCTAATGTTGGATGTTACTAAAATTATGTATAGATAACTGTCATTGCTCAAAAGCTGTGACAATTTTCGCAACTCAACTAAACAATATTTTCTATCTATTTTATTAGTGAAACTAAGTATTACTTGAAATATTTGCCGATAAGAAAATGATATTGTGGAACAAAAGACAAAATTGTTCCATTGTTGTCACTGTTTTTGTGTACTCACGACAAACCATCCAACCAGTATCTGCGCTAGAAATTTTAATGATATAATTGATTGATAGGTTAAATTTTCCCATGGTTTGTTGTGAGATCACATTGACATAGAAGTCAGACAATCAAAATATGTTTTAGAAAGCTCTTATGGTCCCAATGTGTTCCGGTTGTCCTAATGTGGCTGGGGGGCGCAGTGGATCGAGGTCCCCGCGCCCCCTTGTAATGTTGCAGGAGATTCGGGCCGGTGCCCCTTCATGTGTCGGTCGGGGGACACTTTTGCATGTTAGCCTGGCTCCAGCGTATGCAGTTAGGGTCCCATGACGTTCTGGTTGTGCCAGTGCGGCTGCACGTGCGGCAGGGGTTGCGGCAGGTAGGGCACGGGGGGCTCGGGCCGGTGCCCCTTCATGTGTCGGTCGGAGGACACTCGTGCATGTTAGCCTGGCTCCAGCGTATGCAGTTAGGGTCCCATGACGTTCTGGTTGTGCCAGTGCGGCTGCACGTACGGCAGGGGTTGCGGCAGGTAGGGCGCGGGGGGCTCGGGCCGGTGCCCCTTCATGTGTCGGTTGAGGGCACACTTCTGTATGAACGCCTGACTGCAGTGTATACACTTGTGCGGCTTCTCCCCCGTGTGAATCATGCGGTGATTACGTAAATCCTTACGCGCCATGAATTTTTTGGGACATAAATCGCATTCGTACGGACGTTCTCCTGGAATGAAAGAGAGTTGACGTTATAACAAGACGCGGGATCGCAAAATCTTTACGATTGAAAGCTGTAGGCGTTACCTGTGTGCGTCCTCATGTGTATCGCCTGAAAACTTCTACTCTTAAACGTTTTGTCGCACAACTGACATGAGAACGGTTTTTCTGCTGAATGCGACCTCATATGTTTTACCAGATCGGCCTATAAAAATATGAAATGCATTACAATCATATTATAATTGATGAGCTCATTAAAATAGTTCTAAAAAGAGAAAAGAGAGCTCGTTAAAAGAAAATGTTCTAAAAAGAGTATACTCCCCGTAATATGTTTTATCAAAGCTCAGAAATACTGTTATCCAGAGTGAGAAGCGTTAACTTGCTATCTACTTCTACGATACTCTTCCAGGGGACAATAATCACTTACTGTACTTGTTATTGGCTATCTTATGAGATACAACAATTACATAAGCTAATTGATTATTTTACCTTGATATAAAATCTCATTTCGCACATTGTACATGGATAATTCTTGATACCGGTATGTCTGATGAGATGTATTTTGAGGTTACCGGGCTGCGCAAACTTCTTGCCACACTGAGAACAGCTGTAGTTTTTCTGGTTTGTGTGCGTTTCGAGATGCATCTGTGTGAGAAATACAAGAATAAGCCAAATTCTTATAATATGTTCAATGGATAGTTGGCCAGGTCAACGAAAAGATTTGTTAAATTTAAAACTATAAAATTTCATGTCACACATGACTCATGACTAATGCTGACAAACTTACAATTTGTATTTTATAGAATTTTTGTCTATCTGTCTTTTTGCACCCGATAATCTCTGAAATGGCTCGAAGGGCTTTTGACGGGACATTCACCGACAGACAGCTAATTTAATAAGGAACGGCTTAGGATACTTTTAGTTAAGAATATTATTTGAGGAATTATAAAATGAAATAATGAAACAAAAACGCAGAAGTCGATGCATGTTAATAAACAAAACTACGTTACCCGTGATCGGCCATCCTTTGGGACAGCAACGACCTGACGCTTCACAAACCTTGACGTTTGAGAGCTGCTCCAAGTCGTCGGCCGACGCTCCTAGCGCCAGAGTGTATTCGTAGCCTGTGATATAATTATAAAGCCGTACACACCTTACATATCGTCACGCCCATATCCCCGAACGACTAGGCAGAGGTAAATAGTTATGCCTCGGCTAGCCGACGACATTAGGTCCCAGGATGTGACGACGCCACGTCGAGCACAAATCTCACATCTCAAAAATTACGAATCTACAAACCTCGTTGTTGAATATTTTCGAACTTAACAGAAAATACTGAATAAGTGTTGCCCGTTTTCGAAGAGGTGGTGGTTTATGACTGCATGTTGTTGTTACTGCTACTACAAACCTTGCATTTGTACAGGCGTGGCGCTGACGCTGGTCACCGCGGACGAGTACGAGGCGGTGGTGGCGATGGTGGCGGTGGTCGGTGGCGGCAGTCGATCGCACTACCACAAACCTTGAGGTTGTACGGCTGTACGAATTTGGCATCGCAGAGGTGGCACTGATGCTTCTTGACTCCGGCGTGTATGAGCTCGTGATTTTTGAGCACGTTGAGATAGGCGAAGCTCTTGCCGCAGGTCAGGCATTGATACTTGCGTACCGCAGAGTGGATCCTCACGTGGCTGCTGAGGCTGCGGACGGTCAGGAACGTCTTGTCGCACTGCTTGCACCGTATGTCCGGCTGGAACAACCAACCACTCATCTATCGATCGGATATTTTTTAAGTCACCTAAAAAGCTGATAATGTCATAGATTTGTCGTCGTCGTATTCACTGTAAATAATATTACTTATCCCCTAGGTACAAAAAATAAACAGACGTTATCATTACCACCGCCCTACCTATTCCTGCCGCCATAATGACATTGTCGTGTTCCGGTCCGGAGGGTAAGGTAGCCGGTAGACTTGCACATAAG
>DVZL01005034.1:0-12371 GCA_018236625.1 Lasaia peninsularis
ATATCTCGTATTTGTACGACGAACCTGGCAACCCTGCTTCTCAGTGTACGGTGACGTCACAAAAGCGCGCTAAAATGGTGGTGTTTAAAAAGTCCGAAAGTGATGATGGTTTTGAAATATTTTTTTTAAGCTTATTAACTACTATTTTGCAAGTGTTATATTTTTTTCAGTTAT
This sequence comes from Lasaia peninsularis, assembly GCA_018236625.1. Classification (NCBI taxonomy): domain Eukaryota; kingdom Metazoa; phylum Arthropoda; class Insecta; order Lepidoptera; family Riodinidae; genus Lasaia; species Lasaia peninsularis. The sequence goes on from DVZL01005034.1 coordinate 175, forward strand.
ATAACTACTTGAAGTATTTAAAAAATAAATAAAAAAAATACATGCATATTCCTCATTTTGTTATTTTTTCGTTATCACTTTTTTACTGTTATTTGTTAATTGTTGCCTTAATTTTATTGTTTTTGTTATTTGTTATTGTGTATTTGTGTATAATGGAATAGATGAATAATAATAATATAATAATTATAATTACTATTCGTATTTTTCTACGGATGCTTGCAGCAATAAAATTCCTTTACTAATATCATTTAAAAAAACAAATACTTTTTTCCTTTGACCCAAATGTTGGTAGCTTCTGAACGTTTGTATACATAATTTATACCTTCTCGTGAAAGATAATATAGATATATAATTTGCATTATTTTAAATTAACTCGTATATTTGAAACACTCTGACACTTATATAAATAAATACAGACAGTCGAAATTTTCACAGATGATGTAATTCTATTGCCGTTACAGCAACAAATACTAAAACCATAATACAATAAATAAACAAAAGGGTGTTCCCATACAACAAACTTGTTTTTTGCAATTTTTATAGATATTGGCACGAAACCTTTAGTGCGCGAGTTCGACTCGCATTTGACGGATTTTCTTTATTTTATAAACCGAATTCCACGATTAAATTGTTCGAGTATTATCCGATTGTGGTATCAAGAGCATCTGAAACCTGGCTAGTTTGTATAAAGAGAATAATGAAGTTCGGCAAGTATGCAATTCCTAATTGTGACACTTGGCACTCGATACTCCCTGCCTTGTAGGGACTTGGCGTGAAGATATACATCATCATCATTTCAGCCATAGAACGTCCACTCTTTTTTATAGGCCTCCCCCAACGACTTCCAATTAGACCTATCAAAGGCAGCCTGCAGATCAAAGATATACATGTATGTATGTATAAATCAAGAAATTTATTATGTCTGGATTCTCACCGTAAACAATACGAAGTATTTCTGGTTGTTCTCGCCCACACAATTGTTGACCCACGGGCAGTGATGGTCCATTTTTCTGATACACCGCTGGCAGACGGAACAGTGGTGGGCTCTGTCCGGCTTGATGCTGCAACACTTGGTACACTTGAATACCACCTCGCCTTCAGTGAAGTTCATCTGTTTAATTTTTTCCGCTGTCGCATTTCCTTTTGGTACTGCGCCCTGAAAACATCATAGAACAATTGTAAACTTTTCTTTTAATTTTGTTATTTTTTTGTATTCCTATTAATATAGTTAAATGATTTAGTAACAAGTGCTGTCAAGCAACTTAGAGTATACTCCCTACTACCTAGACAGGTGGTAGGGGGTAGCTGCGTACACCCTGTGGTATGGGTAATAGACTGACAGCATTACATCCTTAAATACTGATTCACCAATAACACTATGCCAATAGACCACTGATATCTCTTACCATCAGGAAAGCTCTAGATTCCCTGTCTTATCACAAAAAAAACTTCCATGATAAATTTATCAAATAATATTTTGATGCTGTGCCAACTATCAAATGGTTAGAACTCTTACTGACTTTTTAAAAAAGGTTCTACATTCGATCACTGTGTGATTATATGTTTTGTAAATTTATTAGCGACGGTTATACAATACACTACGAGGATGTAAAGATCTGACGAAGCTCTTCGGAGATAAATCATTGGACTTTTAACAAGTTATAGTCTGTTTGCGATTGTTACTATGTTCAATCATAGTTTTGTTACGAATCTATTGGTTTTTTATCAATCAATTATTTTGTCGCCTCCGTGGTGTAACAGTACGGCTGTCGCTTGTTAAGACCGTTAGACACGTAAGGTTCCGTGTTCAATTCCCAGGTCGGGCAACTTTTCTTTTAAATGGTTTTCAGATTTTTCTGAGTAAGCATTACATTGCCCGGGATCGGAATGTGCTCGAAGTGGCGATAGGCTTGCAACTTATCACATCATGGGCCCTTATATCACACCATAGAACCTCGGCTGATTATGAGTGTTCTAGTGTGTTTATCTACTGGACTTACAAGTAGTGGATATACTAGCACACCTCTACCTACATCTTCGGGGATAATAGGCGTGAAGGTATTTGAAAGTTTTAATTGTTAAAGAAAAGGGAATACTTTAAACTGCTTCAAATAAATACATCTATATGAATAAAAACGAATGCTAAGCACAAAACCCGAGAACGTCTTTACTTTTTTAACTGACATTTTATTGAAAAGAAAATTCTCTTATGAAAAGAAAAACTAGGAAAATTTCAAGGAACAAAGAAATAACATCACTTTAATTTTTTCTGTGCTTGGTTATTAACTGTCAATGTTAGGCAATGCCAAGTTCGCCGGGTCAGCTAGTTCCTAATAAAATTATTTTAGTTTTGTAATAAGATACAAACTTTTTTTATGGTATTGGAAGGCAAACAAGCAGGTGGATTTCCTGATGGTAAGCAATACACGTCGCCTATAGGCACCAAAGGTGGAAATAGTGCGTTGCCAACCTGAGGCTGGGATGGTAAGCCTCCTGCGTGAGTAAGTTTACCGGCTCCCCTACCCTCCAAACCAGAACACGACAATGGCGACCACTGACGCTATAGTGGCAGGAATAGGTAAGGCGGTGATACCGGGCGAGTCGTTGCAAGACTCTACCACCTAGTCAATGTCACGGTGTTGGTGACAATAGACCCTGTGCTCGCCTCTTACGAGCTGTCTGGGTGGAAGGCAGTTGGCCTATTTTGCAATGGAACCCGGACCAACACGGGGTGTTCTCAGGGTTTGTTCGGAGGTTTCGGAGATAAGGGCGGTATTTATTATTAATAAATCTGGGAAAACATATTTAACTAACGGCTAATAGTTTACTTTGTAAAAACTATTGGATATATTAAAAAATATATTAAATTGAATTCGATTTGAAATAACGTTTAATTTTATTTGTGAACAACAAAATAGCGTCTAACAGAAAACTATTACAGTAACAACTACAACTAGCGATTCGACAAGGAAAACTCAAGTAAGTGATTGTTATAAATGAATTTGTTACAATAGACTATAAAGCAAACATGGCGAAAACTTGTCAGTTTGTTGTGGTTAATATAAAAAATCGAAAAAGGTTCTATATTTCATTCTCCGATTGAATTTTTCCCGCCTTTTTGTCTTCATTAAACTAGTAAACCTAGTTTTTTAATTCGTCTTGACTTATGCCTTTAAAAAAAACAACTCAAGTGAGAGTTGGAATCGCGCAAAAAGGGTTCCATATTTGTAACAACGACAAAAAACCGTTCAATTACCTCGGACAACGCTATTTTTTTTTCAGGAAACCCAGGAAAATAGAACCCAGGACCTTGTGCCTCAAAGTTCGACACCTATTACGCTCGAAATAAAAACTGAGACCATTTTTGAAGTATGATGTTACACGAATCATCAAAATCCATTTGACTTGGAAGAGTAATTGTGTAACATGCATGCATTTGTGGAAAAAAAACATTAGCCAAGAGCGAGTCAGACTCGCGTACGAAGGATTCCATACCATTAACTGCAAAAACGGAAAAAAATAACGTTCGCTGAATGGGTGCCCTTTTATGTATTAAGTTTAATCTATTTTTAGTATTTTTTGTGATGGTGGCAAAATAAATACATAATCTATGAAAAATTCTATAGTCTAGCTATTACGGTTCATGAGATACAGTATGGTGAAAATGACAGAGAGATATAAAAAATCATCATTACTAAGACTCCGCTGGAGTCTTAGTAATGATGATTTTTTATTTTCGAAGAAGAGGAAAACCATTATTACTAAGACTCCGCTACGGAATCCTAAAAAGAAAACGATATTTCAACGTTTATTATATCGTGAGGGGACAAAAAACACTGGATCAGCGTATATCCTTAACAAACAATAGTTTTAGTCGAGAACAAACAACTCTATGACTGTCATAATTATAATTGAAGATGATCGATAGATTGGGAGGCCTGATAAAACCGATTTGGAGTCAATATTAGACGTTGTTAACGCACTGGAAGGTCAAGGTCTGGTGAGTAATTCGATATTTTATTTCGTTTTCAAAATATTTTAAAAAAGGAACTGAAACAGGACGCGCGGCGGCGGTGCCGCGTCCGAGACCTTTAAAATAAGATAAATCATTTTATAGGCTGGCAACGCAACTGAGACCCAGCGGCGCTGTTTTTAGGCGCTAGTAAACGCTTACCACCATGTGAATTACTTGCTTATTTTCTTCCTTTTCCTCAACAAAAGTTTTTCAATTATATTTTTGTGTGTTTTTCTTTAGAACTCTTGTCGAATTTTGACGGTTTTTGATAATATACCGTTACAATTAATTCAAAAAGCCTATAAAAAGAATATAAACCGGATATTAGTCTATAACAATCAATAATTCAGTCTCATCTGGTAATTTTATGACCTAGGTTCAAGAACAAAACCTACCACATACTTTTCTCATCAGGTTAACCTTACTTCGGATATTTAACGACAATTTTACGAGTGAACGGTGCCGGCCTGACTCGATACCGGGCGTCTGGGGGCAGACGTAAATTTAATTTCAAAATGTTTATAAATATACTTTGAACACAGAAAAACTGCAAACAACAAACATACACTTCATTGTAACGTTGTCAGTATTTTTTTTTAATTATATTTTCAAAATGTACTGAAGCAATGCGCTTAAGTATACCAATTGGGGGTTGTTTCTAAAGACGGGATAACAGGATCTATCTTCGTCCTGTTATCTCGTCAGATGATATCGGGATCGGCTACCTAGTCAAAGGCGCCTGTTTTTACAGAGCGGCTGTCATTTGACATTTGCAACCACTTCACAATTTATAACATTAAATAATATCAAATACTAATTTAAAATTAAATCCGTGACTGATTGTTGTCTATATATGGGAAACTTTTTTAAAAACATAATGGGCGGGTGGGTAAACATAACATTTTTTTGAATTATCTTGCGTATATACTTGGTCTGTTTGTCTGTATGTTTGTGCACGCTAATTTCAGAAACAGCTTAACCGATTCTGTTGAATTTTTTAAAAATATGTAGTGATGACCTTCACTTAACATTTTAGTGTTTATCTCATTCAAATCGGTCAAAAAATAAAGAAGCTATGACAATTTATGTCAATCACGTAACATGGACCAATTTAAAAAGAGCTCTGGTGTTATATCGAACTGATATTAAATGGGGTTTAGCTCAGGCTGGAAAGGAGTGGCGTATACAAATAATTAAATAAAAATGTCGACAAAGTCGCGGGTGAAGATAATATAAAATAAAATTAATGTCACAATTATAATGAAAAATGATGTTAGCATTCTTTTATTACCAGCCACTAGTTAAACGTAGTTCACCAACGAGGTTTCATGCTGCATACAATGTATCTACATACACCAAAATAACATTTATTACAATTTTTTGTAGTGAGTCTGTTGGGCTGTCAGTTGGTTCCAGCTAAACTCTGGAAGGGCTGGACAGATTTTGACGGGACTTCCAGTTGCAGATATCTGATATAGTAAGTAACGTAGGCTACTTTTATTTTAGAAATGTGTAAAACAAATTATATAAAAAGAAACGTGGACGAAGTCGCGGGCATAGCTAGCTATATAATATAAACAGTTAATATAACTTTACGTTATTCTGTTTAACTTTAATTGGATTTGCAAATATTTGTAGAATATCACCGGTCTGTGAGTGCTTTAATCGATACCAAGCGTAAACATCCTCAATATTACCGATCAGCTGGATACTTTTATAAATATTTTGGTACCTTTACCAAACGCCGCGGACATTCGGTACATTATTGCAATTTAATGGCTTTGGAACTCAAAATACATTTACGATACCTCGTCTCAACGTTCATTACCACCTCACAGGCAAATTTGCGTTGTATAAAATTGAAATTTTAATTAATCAAACATTGAGACTAGTTGTTTTCGACAATTCTATGTGAGTGATTAAATTTCAAACATAAGAGCCTTTGTACTCTAGTGGTTAACGCTTTGGACTTCCATATAATCCAGGTTCCATATCATGTTCAACCTTCGACCATTGTCACGTGAGATGACGGTCAAATGTGATAAAAAAAAATCCGAATACGGCTCTTTCCGTGAAAACACTAAAAGCATGGATACATTAATTCAATTAACGAAAGTTATTTTAAATATTGAAGGTGGATATGATTTTGTTTTTTAGAGGACATATTTCATATGTACATCAAACTCATGAACAATTTGAGCTTTATGACATGTATAACATAAAATAAAAGTTTAACATTGAACATATATGGAGACAGCCATGTTTGAACGACACACAATGTTTCATGGCTTTATATTTGACAATTTGTTCGCCTCGCCTCGTTCGGCGGTCAAACCTTGAGAGGTGAGAGCCTCGGTGAATTAGCGGTACGTACTTTAGACTTCCGTTAGGGTATGTAGTTCAAGTTCGAACCCCGCCATGTAGCAATGAATTTTTCTAGCTTATGTACGTTAATTGAATGATCTTCCAGTGAAGGAAAACATCTTGAGGAAACCCGGATTCATTGAATTGGATTTCATTTAGGTATGGGACTAGTTTCCCCTCTGGGTTGCAGATATTAGATGGCAGTCGCTTTGCGTAAAAACTGGTGTCCTAGTCAAATCCCTTAGATTAGGTAGTCGACCCCGATATCATCTGATATAATACGGAATAAGGTTAAAATGACAGACTTTAACGCACCGGTCTCGTTGGGTCATCGAGCTCCCGGCTTCGATTTCCGAGTACGTCAACTTATTCTTATAAGTTTTTTCATTTTATATAAAAAACGTCTGAGATTAGATTTGTATCCAATATGGCGGCGGTTTTGCGACATCTATTATAGTGGAATTCAATATCGTCTGCTAATCGTGAGTGCATAAGTATGTCCCTCTCTGCCTATACGTGACTCTGCCTGGAAAGGTATTTCCAGACCGTTACAATTTAAGCTTTAAAGAAAAGGTGAAAAGGCATCATTTAGCTTAGCATGCTTCCATCTTTGACTTCACTTTCCATCAGATGAGTCGAGTGTCACTATACTGAGCTATCTGTTATAAAAAAATATTTATTTATCTTTGACAAAGATGAACATTAATACAGACTTTCATCCCATTTTTTAACCCTCATTTTTAAGGGTTTCATACCTAAAGCTAAAAAATAACGGAACCTTATTACTAATACTCCGCTGTCCGTGTGACTGTCTGTCTGTCTGTTTATCACAAGGTTGCAACCCATGAACCGTGATAGCTAAAATTTGGCTGATGTTGTACTTCTGTTACCGCTATAACAAAAAATACTAAAAACAAAATAAAATAAATATCTAAAGGGTGCTCCCATACAACAAACGTGATTTTTTGTCGTTTTTACAAATAATAATATCGAACCCTTTGCGCATTTTTTACAATAAAAGATATATAGTATACTAGCTATCCGCCCGCGGCTTCGCCCGCGTGTATTATTTAATAATACAGTCAACTTACAAATTGCAGAAATTTTTCCAACTTATCATACTAAACGCGTAAAAGCATACCCTCTTTTTAATGTAGTTGGTTAAAAAGTAGCCTATGTCCTTCCTCAAGGTTTACTCTATCTCTGTACAAAATTTCATCAAAATCGGTTCAGTGGTTTAGGCGTGAAAGCGTAACATACAGACAGACAGACAGGGTTATTTTCACATTTATAATACGAGTATTCGTAAGGATAACATGATATTATTTCTGATAAAGTATCAGTTTATATTTTGTATATGGAAAATAACAAATAGTGAAGGCTAATGTTACAGATCTAAACAATTATTTCAAATACTATTTCCGTTTGAATGCGGGAACCATAGTTATAAGTTAATAAAATTAAAAAAAAAGATTTTATTATTTCAAGAAAATTTGTGTTATAGTTGTAGGTTTTTGGTAGGGTTTATTCCCTACAAGTGTGACGTCTTAGGTGGGGACTATATTAAAAACTACTATTATAAATAAAACAAGATGTTCCCCCATGTTGGTCCTATTCCCTATTCCCAAGTGTAGAATAGACTATCTACCTCCCCACCAGGCAGCTCGAAAGAGGCAAGCATAGGATGACTGGGGCACATCCAACATCAGCACTAGTGGTAGTGTGCTGTGCAGCAACTTATCTAGGTAGGGATCCAAAACCTAATCTTTTCCTGTCGCCATAACACCTTGTGCAACTATTATATAGATACAGGGATGTGTATAAACTTTCTTTGTCGTATAAACATTAGAATCATCCATAAACATTCCATTTTGATACAACAGTCAAATAAATTTGAATGTCACTCATTTTTATGAACTTATAAAGTAACGAGAAATCAATGTAGTCAAGTTTAGTAATGCTCAATGATATATTCACAATTATTGTTACTAATAACTGCATTCAAATTTATTAAGCTATTTCATTATAATTTTTTTTTATATTATCATAGGCAGGCATTTAATCGCCATCCCATGTTAAGTTAAGTGACGATGCGTCTGAAGATGGAACATGGCAAATAGTGTAAAGAAACACACAGACAAAAAATTAAAATATATTTTTATGAGTGACTGATTAGTTGCTTAACCATGTGGCTATTTTACAACTTCACCAAACTTTGTGGGCAAGCAGAGTGCTCAGCTGGATAATTCATTAATTATGGGACCAAGGGATGTCTCCCGAGAGACCAAACCTTGACCTAATGCTGCATTCTGATTATTGAGAAGAGGGACTAGCCCACAGCAGGGGCATAATCTGTTGCAGGTTTCAACCAACCCAATCAACTGTTTCTTCAATACTATTTTGATTCTGTATAGATAGTTATCGATGTCCTTACTTTCACTATCAAACTGTCAAACGTTATGCAGATAGACGTAGAATTTAACTAGTTTATAGACTCATCGATGAGCTAAAATGGTCTGTCCATGGTCTAGTCACGTTAAAGAGAAATAAGTCGACAATCCACCTCTGGACTTAATATTTAGTCTGACGTAATACTAACGAAGTATATCAATGATACAATTAAGGAAATCGAACATAGATCCACAAGAATGATAGGTTTTTTTTGTATGAAAGTAGCATTAAATTTAATGACTATGACATAAAATGTGTAAAATAATACTCACTTCTTCCAAAAAACTTGTAACATCATAGACTTCATTATGAATTACCATCCAAACACTGTCTTGCTTATTATGTTTTTGGACTTCGGCAAACGAAATTTCACGTGTCATTGTCGATTATGTGATTACTTTGTCACTAGCGATATATTCAGCTTAATTACAACAAAAGCTTAATAAAATAAAGCACTCTCTCTAATGAACTTATCTGGCAAAGGTAAAGGTAGACAGTAGGTACCGTATGTCTTACTATACGAATTAAAAGTATATCGAATCGACTGACGAGTGACGAGTGACGACAATCCTTCGAATTTCAATTTACAACCTTGAACTGTCAAAACCATATGGCACTAAGTTGCCAGATATTAAATATTTTCTCATTAAAAACCAAGTCTCACTATTCATAAACAAACTAAAGACAATAGAATAGTGGGTATTAATATTATCGAAGTGTGATTAGATTACACATTACATATAATACCTATACAAAAAGGCAAGAGTGTAAACTTTTACCTATACACACATTATAAACTTTATTCTCAAGTTTTCAGATTCGTGAGTAGGGAAATTTATATTAGGTAAGCCAAAAATACGTGATTAATTTTGGTTTCTGTGGTCGTGTATATTTTTTCATCTTATTATGGAATGAATATTATAACTGTGACTTCAGTCCACTGGATGCTTTACAAGGATTTTAGGTAGAGGTTTTTGATTGACAACATTTACCTATAATGTAGGTACCCAACATTATAGTTCCAAAAATAGAGTATAATTATTTATTTTATGGGAAAAGGCATCGAAAAAGCACATGGCTCTCATGATGGTAAAAGATAACCATGGCTTAGAGACACCATAGATGATTTAGATGCGTCGTTGTCCTATGAAATGAAATGAAATGAAATGAAATGAAAGTTATTTATTTGCCGAATATGTGTGTATAAAAGTTGTTACAAAAACAAAAGATTGCTGAGGTGAACTTAAATAAAATAAAATTATAATGAATTTCGTACCTATACGATCATATTTTGACGACTATAATTATTGTAATTGCAACACTAATGATAAAGTCAATTTTTTTATATTATTGTACGATATTATCATATTTTACTGTGATATACTAATAAATATGTCATTGCCACGTTAGTTTTATGTTTTTTTAAAACATTACAATTTTTTGTTTATAATTATTTCAAATAACATTAAAAGTTTTTAATTGAATTACCTGAGGATTTTAACTAGAATAGCGTTCTAAATGGCCGATGTCGATTTCAACGACGTCTTGGAAAATATATTTTTGAGTGAACAGCACCAGCGTGAAAAAAGTTATGACGAAGGTTTTACAGCAGGCAAAGAAACTGGAAATCCTGAAGGGTATCATTTGGGGTACCACAAAGGCGCAGAACTAGGCAGAGAACTAGGTATATATTTTTTAATATTGTTATAGGTACTGTATTCAGTACTCTATAGTTTTATGACTAATAGGTTTTTCTCTTTAAAAAATTAAGGGGTACAGAGAAGAAGATCCCATTGTTTACAAGTGGAATATTCTAGTATCTTTTTGGTATTGTGTTTTTCTTTTAATATTAATAATGAAAGATTGGTCTAAAATTGAATGTGGTGGTCGGTGGTCGAGGTTATAGCATGCACGTCTAAAGCTATCCCGAGGCTTCGGTTTGATTTAAAATGTTCCATTTCTGTGATGAACAAGTTATGCATTTGAACCAGACCCAGGTTGTAAATCAATTATTTATTTTAGTATTTTTGTGTATTATTATAATTGACTTATACCCATTACAAAAGCATAAAATTTGCTTATTTTGAGGTTAGATCAATTTGTGAAAATTGTCAAGGGATATTTATTTAAGGAATTTAGTTGTAATTGTACTCAAAATAAAACATGAAGGTTATTGATGATATGTGTATGTAATTTGTTTAGTACTGTTGTTGAATAATAAAACAATTGTGGTCATACGTTTTGCTTTAAAATGTATGATAAATTCTCTCCCGAAATAAAATTGATGATAATGAAGACATAATAATTTGTGTCTACTAGATATTCTATATAAGGAAAAACCAATGATTTTAATATATTTCAACACAGGTTATTACTTAGGAATTGTAACTTCCCACCTATACAACTCTGAAGGTAACCACACTGACAAAACCATTAAACAGCTTGAAAAAGTTAAAGAATTGATAGATAAATTCCCAAGGACTAACTCTGAAGATCACGACATTCTTGAACTTGCTGAAAACATAAGAGCCAATTACAAAAAAGCATGTGCACTCCTGAAAATACCGTCTACAAATCCTTACAGTACTGATGTTTCTTTTTAAACATCTAGGTAAGATCATCTACTAATATTAGAACATAATAGTATTTATAAGTACCTATGAGATATTAATATTGATGTTATTAATAAGAAATAAATTAGGGATTTATTAAATTTTAAGTTTCCATACCTAAAACGTAAAAACGGTATTTATTATTAGTAATAGTAAATGGTAACTAAATAGGGTCCCTCAACTCAATATGACCCTATTCTCAAGACTGATGTCTGTCTATCTGCCTGTCATGAGGTTGTATCTCATAAACTGTGACAGCTATACAGTTGAAATATTCATAGAAAATATTTCTACTGTGAATATTTTACTTTAAAAGCTTGTGAATATATCTCAAGCACAGAAAAACCGCTAAAATTATAATTTCTTGATATTTTATTACCAAATAATAAATACCCTCTAAAAATATTTTACATTGTGGAATTGGTAAAGCCACTTTAAATTGGTAAGTGGACAAGATTCAAACCTAATTTCAGTAGTGTACTGAGAATGGGCATCATTTACACATATTGGTGTGTATTGTGAGGTAGAGATGTGGCAAACCTATCACCTTTTATTGGAATAATCTACTAATATGATGTAATAATATGAGTTGTTAAATAAACTACCTTGTTTTGCACTTTAACTTTCCCTGCTTCTATAAAGAATCTTACTATTTTTATTTAAAAATTTTTAAAATTTTAAAATTTAAAATTCTTTATAAATCTATACATATTGTGTTATGTCTACAAGGGCCCTGGCATGAAGGTTCATGCCAG
>DVZL01005035.1:0-12371 GCA_018236625.1 Lasaia peninsularis
TACAGGATAACGCGTCGCTGTGTGTGGAGGAGTTTCTCTTAATATAACGGCTACAGGATAACGCGTCGCTGTGTGTGGAGGAGTTTCTCTTAATATAACGGCTACAGGATAACGCGTCGCTGTGTGTGAAGGAGTTTCTCTTAATATAACGGCTACAGGATAACGCGTCACTGTGTGTGGAGGAGTTTCTCATACTAACATTATTTGAACGGCATTAGATAACAAAATACCGTCACGATCACATCCCCGAAATATGGGGTAGAGAGACGATAAGTAGGTACATACGTATACACCCATCATTAGTCGACGATATTAATTAGTATCATTATGTGAAAAGCTCATTGTTCTATGTCCTACCCGGGAATCAACCTCAATAGCTCGTACATTAAAGTTGGGCATTGAACGCTGAGCCACAGAGACAATAGTTATTATTAGATATTGATACTAAGGATAGACGTATGACAACTCAAGGTTTGATAATAAAATTATTAGAGTATTCCACCGGTGCAGTCGGAAGCAGCTATAGCGTTGCTATGATACAAACGCCCTGCCGGCCAAATCCAGATGGTCTGAATGTCTGGGAAACCTTGAAGGAAACCAGGAATGAAGAGAAGGATAACACGCCGCAAAAAATGCCGCCACTGACTTCCTGGTTTTCTCAGGAAGAAAACCAGGAAGTTGTCAGTAGCGGTATTTTTAAGATCATATGAATTTATACCAAAAAAAAATTACTCATTTATAGGGTTCCGTACCCAAAGGGTAAAAACGTAACTCTGTTACTTAAACTTCGCTGTCCGTCTGTCTGTCACCTGGCTGAATCTCATGAACCGTGATAACTAGAAAACTAAAATAAAATATTTTTATAGATAATGTTACGGAACCTTCAAAGCGCGAGGTCGACTCACACTGTGAAGTAATATCGGCAATGCTACTGCGGGTGTCTGTGTCACTACTGCTTGTATTGTATTAAACGTGACGTACTTTTATAAATAAAAAAAACAATGAGAAAAAAGTCGAGCTCCTTTTCCCGGCAGCCGGACCTGCAACAGTATCGTTATATGACATACACGCGTCACCACAGCTGCCGGCGCGGTCCAGTTATGTCATATACAATATTTTATATTCTATTTTATAATATTTTACCATCAGCTAAACTGCTTACCTCCTTGTCTCCTCTTTCACTTTCACTCTTTCACTTAAAATTCGTCGTCTATTAAATTTAAAATGGTAATGGCTGAACGTCAAAAAGAAAAAAATACCAGGAATCCTATTGTTATGATCGTACTCTCCAAACCTAAATACAACGATAAGAACTTTTAATTTAATTAACCTTTCTGGATGAGTTGGAGTAAAAACCTCTTACACCCAGACTTGCAATAATTAGAATGGAATAGGTCGTTTTACGCACCTAATATAAAAAAATATACAAGAAATTATATTAAAAAACTAATTCACGATACACAAAGGCGACTTTATCGCTAAGCCAGTGATCTCTTTCCGGTCACCATACACCATACATACCAACATACCATAATGTTTTTAAAAAAGTCAGCGAGATAATGCTTATTAACTGTTTACAAAAAAATTAAGACCAACTACATAATTATAATTATTAATCGTGAATATTTAGTCTCATCACATCAAATGGCAAATTTTGACAAGATTAAAACACAGATTATATTATGACAGTTTATCATTAGTTATGAAATTTAATTTTCCATTGGCGGAGATTCTGGCAGCATGAATTTAAACAATACGCTCACAATTGTTAAAGTATATACATCACCAATCATAAATGAAGTTTCACCATGGGACAAGAAATGAAAATTGTAAAATTAAATTTAGATAAAAATGTCAACCAACCAATCGTTGATAAATAATTAAAATAAAAAAAGTATTAAATTTATTTTAAAACTGTCATTCAATTATTATTACAGAACAAAGAGGCATTAAAAATAATATTTTAATTTAGTCCAGTTTAACAGAATCATCACTATTGTCACTTTAACCATAATTCTTGTTATGTTCGAAATTACTTTTCGTATAGAAATAATTTATCTTAAGCATGACAAGTATTACACGTTATAACGATTATTAATTAAAAGACAACATCAAAGAAAGTACTTACGCATGAAATATGCCAAGAGAATTGTTATTTTAGATCACTACACAAATAATACACATCACATTAAAATAAATTTGATCGTAAACTTTCGCGCGAAAATGTATATGTATCTAACAAAGAGGACACGTCAGCACTCGGCGCTCGGCGCACGGATACTAAATTGCAAGCTGTGTGCTGAAATTGCTGAAGGAATTTCCTCGAACGTATTTTTTATATTCCGAACACATTTTCAGAATGGGAACTCAAACGAACGTGAACACGTAATGTTTTTGTTTGAATTATTTAAAAAAAGAACAAGTTCATTGGTTTTTATTTTTAAACTGCCAGACACTTGAATCAAAAAGTTTATACGAACTTGTATCGTGATATTGTAGAAGTGGAATTGCTTATTTGAGAGTTTGAAAGCCTAGTCCTAGATAAGGTAGGATTCAAATACACGAATTCGGATTTCGTCGAGATGTTTTCTAGTTTGCTACACTTACAGTTCCAATGCATATTTCTACATAGTCAATTTTCAGTAGTCCAGGTTCCAACGAATGGAAGTTTAAAGCGCTGACCACTAGGCCAACAAGTTAACAAACAAACAGATTCTCTTATTATAAAAATCAGTATTTATTTCACCATCCATACTATTTTATAGATGCGAAAGTGTGTTTTTTATGGGAAAAGACAGCGAACAAGCATACGGGTCTCCTGATGGTTAGAGATAACCGCGGCCTGTGGACAATATACATGTTGTAGGTGCGTCGCTGTCTTGTGGCCTGATGTGCAAGTCTACTGGCTACCCTATCCTCCGGACCGGAACACGACGGTGTCATTATCGCGGCAGGAATTGGTAGGGTAGTGGATCCCTATCCGGGCGTTACTGTCTATATGGCTGCAGCACGGCACTCTACCACCAGTGGTCATGTTGGAAGTGACCCAGTTATCCTATGCTTGCCTCTTACGAGCTGCCTGGTAGAGAGGCAGATGGTCTATTCTTCACAGGGGACCCGGACCAACACGAGGAAAAAAGTTTCTTTCTTACTTCTTTTAAGTCACGGCTGAGGAATTTTGTGGCATAATTGACCCATGAGAGTGAAGTAGCCTGCTTTTTGTCCCGATATCTTAACGGGTTTCCGCGAGTTAGCTAAGTAATATTATGCGGGCATTGCCCTGAGTAATGTCTAACCCACGACTACGGCTGCGTATTGACATTATAAATGTATCACACAATATGCAATTAAATTAGTAAAACTCATTGACGCCAAGTAGTATTCAAACCCGGACTACCAGAATGGAAGTCAGAAGCGTTAACCACTAGATAACCGAGGTCCTGCGCGTTGGTACTACTGCCTTACTTTTTGATGACACTGCTTTTCACTGGCATATTCTGGTACTGAAATACTTGAATAAATACTAAATACACTTATACTTAGTTTACTCTCTTAAGTTATAAGAAAGTGAACAAGCAGGCGACTATCCTGATGGTGAAACATAAACGTCACCTAACTTATGACACGTCATACCGGCCAGCCCCTCCTCCATCACAATAGAAGACAATGTTAGCACAGTTGTTGTTACGGTGGACTAGGAAAGGCGGTGCTAGCGGGCTGACCGAGTAAACTCGAATACCGGCAAGCGTTCATTGGTCGTCGTCGTGCTCCGACAAACAATACTTGCTAAAAACAATGCAATAATAAAAATATTGTCTCGGTTTTACCTTTTCTTCTTGCAACCTGAACATTTCCATTATTTGCCTGATTCTTAGATCACAATTAGACAGAAGCGTACCAAGACTTGAGCGAAGTGGGCCTCCCGCTGCCTCGCACTTAAAGGGACCTCGTGAGACCTCTACAGATGCGATGACAGGAACATAAAATAATGCCCACATTCGTCAAACGCCGACAACTTCTGAGATTTGTACCGTAATACAGGTAAGAGTGACGGCGACGGCAACGGCATTTTTTTCTTGTATTCCGGAAAACTTTAACTATATTTATATATAGTTATAATATAGTAGCGGCCACTTGGCTCTTTGTCCAGGAAACCCGTGTTCCTGTTCGCTGTCTTATCCCATAAAAAGTATGTCATTTCAAAGCGCATTTGGTAAGATTGTCGGGCAGGTCTTGGGTAAGAAAAGGCGCCACTTTTTTCTAATGACTAACTTATTCCTAGCAATCGCGTGGTTTTTGCAAATTTACCGAAGTTTGTGGGTGAGCATCTCTGCTCAGCCAAAGACGTCCTTATTTAACTGGGCGGGATTATCGACAGCACCAACACCAGGGGATGTCTCCCGGGAGACCGAACCTCGACTTGGTGTTGCGTTCTGACTCCTGAGTACTGAGTGGGATCAAAGAGATGATACGATTTCGCCTTTATAAGTGCACTACACAACTGTTTCGTTAAGTTTTTCTTTGGCAATATTTTAAATTAGATGCCTTTTCTTGCCGTTGCATTTCTATACTTTGCCTCCATTTTGAATTTTAATATTCATATTTCTTAGCGTATTATCTCTGAAAGTATTTTAAGAATTATTTGCAGTAAATATTTCAGGTTTATGAAAATGTCTTTATTTAAAATACACATCGTTGGTCGAGGGGTAAGCTTACTCGCCTGATGTCTCCTGCCAACCACGAGCCTCGGGTTCGATTCTCGTGTGTTTATTAAACTTTAGGGACTGTTTATTAAATTTTAGGGACCTTATCTCCATAAAGTTATCTACTATGGTCCCACTATAAAGTTTAAGACAAGTCTTAAACATGTAAAACGAATATTACAAGTATAAAGCATTTTAAGCGTCGGTATGTGACAATTCCTTTACACGCTTTGGTTCTGTATTTTTCTACAAGCGATATACAGAAGCTCGTCCAATAGCTATCACTGCTTTACTTATTGCTGCAGTGGTAGAGTTAATTCTCGCCTCTGTCATGTTCCGTGCTAGAGTACAGAGTAGCTGGTTAATTTACTTATATAAAAGTACTCGGACAATTAGAGACTTCTTTTTAAGGAACCATCGAACCCGTAGCTAAATGTAAACGAAGAGAAATTAGAAGAAAATCAAGTACTTTTATTACAATTCGCAGACCCAACGCCGCTCTCGTTGACACTGCTCAAAAGTATTAAAAAATATATTTTTAGCTGTTTTTATAGATGATTGAAACGGTACGTACGTAGGGTGCGCGAGTCCGGCTCGCAATTAGACGGTTTTCATATTTAAATATTAACTTTCTGCCTACCTTATACATATAACCAAAGTTTACCTACACCTACCGCTTTACTTTCACATGAAATTATCTTACATACATTAATGTATGGATATTACGTTCTCACTAGTTGAACTGTTCTAGAACATTTAAACTTTGCGAAAATTTGCATAGTGACAATGAAGAGTTAATATTGTGTGAGGGGAAACATCTTGAGGTTTACGTGAACGGCTCAAGGGCCGGTCGTTTCATACAGTTTTAATCCCCTCAATACCGAACGAGGCGTTAACGACCTCTTGGTTTAAAATAATATTTTCATAAAAGAAGGTGATCGTGAATAATAATTTGGTTTTATTTAAAGATATCATTGTCATGTTATGATTTCATACCAAATTCTATAAACAATATTTTTTCAAAACTCAGCCTCATGAAACATAATTCCTACATAAATCTACGGCTGTAGTTTTAGTAAATGTTACAAATTTTAAATCCTGATCGACATAATTTTCAAATACGTGCAAGTTGTCATGAAACTGAGCACGTGTCTTTGTTGATATTAATGTAAAATATTTCAAGTTCCACAAACTTGTTATACCCAGTGCCAGATTAGCCATATAACAGGAGGTAGTAAATGCTACAGGACCCACACCTTGAAGGGCCTCGCGCCTTGGAGGGCCCTGCGCCTTGAAGGGCCCCGCGCCTTGGAGGGCCCCGCGCCTGTGCCCAATAAAAAACTACAAATATGTAAAATATAAAATTGAAAAGCTTCTTAGCTATTCTCAAAGTTAGCGTTAACCACATTGTAATACCATAGGCATATTGTTATGCTGCAAATCGTGACAATACCACAGTACTTACAGTGGGAATCCCTCAATATTGTTTTCGATTCAAGCTGTTTCTATAATCCAACCATCTAGAATAGTTTTCAAATGATAATTAACTAATAGAAAAGTAGTAAAATAGATACTTAAACTGATAAACCTTCTTTAAAATCAGTGGACTCAGTCGTTCGTTCATACCGCCATTGGTGTATGTAGACGAAATTAATCTATCACTACTAGGAAATACATCATTTTGTTTGCATTCAAATGCTATAAAATTTAATCAGCCATAAATATGGTAGATCATATGTATTTCAAGGAGTTTAACACATGTTCAACAAGTAATCAAAAATTAAACAAACATTTGAAAATTAAAGAAAAGTTTCTAGCATATTTTGACCAACAAATAAATATCTGCTTTTGAGGCACCTTAAACGCTCGTAACATACGTAACGTTGACGAGGCCGCTCAAACAGCCCACGTCAGGCCGCAGCAGACGCCGCGACAGCTGTTCCCCCTCACACGGCAGATTCATTAGTCATTACCGGGCACTTAGTGCTCCAATTACTCCGCATAAGAGTGGATATACCTTCCAATTAGAATGTTGATAGATGTTTTGCCCTTTTCAATAGTGAGACAATCCGATAGATTCCTTAATCGTAAGAAATACGCGTCGCCAAAGACACCAAAGGTGGTAATGGTTCGTTGCCTACCAAGCCGGAATGTTTAAGCTTTATGCAAAAGATAGTTTACCAGCGTTACTCTCCCGTCAGAACACGTCAATGACAAGCACTGATATTATGGCGGCTGGTGTTGGTAACAATCCGGGCGTGCCATTTCGAAATTCTAACCTAATCAAAGACCACTAATGATAGTAATGCTTCGCTCGCCCCTTATGAGCCCTGACAGGTTAGCAGTTGAAATATTCTACAAAGGAGCGCGGACCAACAAGGGATAAACTTTTAAACATAATTATAGTAAAACCGTTAAATACCTTTCTACATTTTAAATATTGGAATATTTGGATGTATGACATTCAATCCTGCCTCAACGCTTAAACTAAGTAAGTACAAATGAACCCAATTTTTAAATAAATAATTAATTAATATTATTTTGGATTGTATATGTATATAAATTAAATTTTAAATAAATACAGATGTCTTTCAGCAAGAAGTGAAGGACATAGTGAGGCCCCAATGAGGCCGACATAATCACCTTAAGTGTATTAAGGCCTCCAAAATTAGATTAAAAAAATAAATAAATAAATACAGTAAAACTACAAAAGCCAACTTCACGTTCAAGACTTCCAGTAGATAGATGAATAGTTTTTGTTTGTTTTCATATTTCAAAAAATTCTAAATGAATCGCCATTCAATTTATATAAGACCTCCGCTGTAGTTTGACCTATCTTACAATATGAATCGACGTCCGATGACCGTCGAAACGAAGTTATATTACACATGTATACTTCCAGTCCTAACTTACGGTTCCCAAACTTGGGCGCTAACCAAAGAACTAACCAAAAAACTTGAAACCTGTCAGACATCTATGCTGCCGTCCATAGCATATTTAAAGCAACTCCGGTCTCGACGGTTTCGAGAAAAACGCGATTAAAGTTTTGGTACGAAAATCTTTCATAAATCCTTTGTTTGTATTCGGATTATGGTGATTGTAGTATTAAATGAAAGAGGATCTTAGCACCTATGTATTACTGATTTATAAATCAGTACCGAGCAGTTGAAACTCAAAATAAATTCACTACTGTTGTTTAACTAAGTATCTCATAAAAACTAAGTATACATGTTATATCGATCTCAATGTCTGTATTTTATCTAACCTAAAGTAAATGATTATGACATCTACTTAACATTATTACAAATCGCAGCATACCGTTTTTAAGATTAGACTACTAACTTAGTAAATATTGGGAAACTACTAAGGAACAAAACAGTATATCTCCTTAGTGTTTATTTAGTTGGCACATATCATTTTTTATAACAGTTATGACTTAACAAATTAATGGTATAGCTGATGTCATACTGTAGTTTGGGCGAGAGATTTGAGTAAAAACGTTAGCAGTAAGTGTACCCGCTGCTATCATGCTTAGTAAAGTTAAAAAAAAACTCGACTTACTGCAAAATGTTAATTGCTAAAATTAGATTAAAAAATTATACAAACAAATGGGTTAGATATAAATGTAGATCTCATTATCGTGATTGTGGCTATGTATCTAACTCAGTTTTGCCAACAATCCAACTTACTGCAACTATGCTATGGACGGCAGTGTGGAGAGGATTATGAAATCATTAGAAAGCGCACAAGAATTGAGCACGTCACTACAAGAATTAGAAAACTTAAATGGAAATGGATAGGTCATATAATGAGAGGAAATTAAAAATGGAATAAAGCGATTGTGAATTGGTCTCCAAGAAATAGGAAAAAAAACGAGGTAGACAGTTTCGAAGGTGGGAAGACGAATAAAAGTTGTCGCAGGAAAACCATGGACAAGGAAAAATGGAAGAGGCCTTTGGGCAAACAGACAGGTTGTCGGTGTCACAGACTCATCAGAGTCTTAGATTAAGTTTTTAACTTTTGTACCTAAATACTGTGTCTGAATAACGGCTTACATTATTATTATTATTACAATATGACTCATCAAAAATGCGTTTAAAATTGACGAGTACCTATTGGGAAAAAAAAAGAAAAAAGCAGACGAATTGAGAACCTCCTCATTTTCGAAGTCTATTTATATTTCTAAATATTAAAGCTAGACACCAGATAATACTCGTAACTAGAGGAAACGAATGAATTGGAGAAACAATTATATATAGAGCTAATAAATGAATATTAATTGGAGAGACATTACCGTTACGCTACCTGTTGCACGACCATTGATAAATTGCCTTTTCAATGTGCCCCAAAACACGATTTCGGCTTTCCAGGGTTAGGTTAGGGTTACCAGTACCTATTTACATACAAATATTTGTATGTTTGTTATGCAATCACACTGCAAAGTTTTAATTGGTGAGATAGGCAATAAGTACCTTAGAGGTAATAGTACCTTTTGGAATATGAACAACTATAATATACGTAAATAAGTTACTTTATTATTTAGTTATGAACTTGAATTCGGTTTTTAACAGTTTTAGTGCGATCAATTATATTTAGTAGGTACCTACCTAAATTTTGCACTTAATTTTTTTTTTTTTCTAATTTACTTCATGCCTTCAACATTATGTACCAGACAACCATTTTGCAACAGAAACGAAACACAAGCAGTCGTTTCAGAAATGATCATTTTTCAAGGGCATAGTTTTTCATGATGAATGTATTTTATAATTTCTATTGATAGAAAATGCATAATTTTTAACTTAAACCTGGGACCTGGGAACTGAACTCCGGACCTTTCGTGGCTAACTGTCATAACAGGCGACACCTGCACCGTTACACCATTACTTAAAATTATTGAATAGACAAAATGTGTGTTGACATACAATTATTAGTATTGCGCCTCTCATAGGCAAAGTTACTCAGATTTAATTATTATTGTTTGTTTTACACACAATACTTAATGATGTAACTAGCCATTAAAATATGGAGACAAGACAAAAAGTTTTTATATACACATACGTACATACATATACATATATATCTATCTATAAGTATAATAAAAATGTAGAAAAAGGCCTGTTTTTTTCTACTACGACTAAGGCGCGCCAACAGCTGGTTATTAATAATTTTAATGATTGACCAATTGGTATATACATTTAGAAATATTGTTAGATATTTTTTAAAAGAAGAAAAATTGCAACCCTACTCTAGACTTATTGACAATAATGGCCCCATCATTAATAAATATTATTTCAGAAATGATTACAGGAGTACTTGTCTGTGTCACGAGTCTCGCGTGCTCCAGTTTGGTATTCATCGTTTTTTATATTGTTTTATACGTATCCTAGTTTTATATGTATTCAATCAATCAATTAATTTGGTATTCATTGCTTTAAATATGTATATCATTTAATATACAAAGGTGGGCTTATTAAGATTACTATCAGCCATTCCCTTAAAAATCTATGATTGGTCAGTAGGAGGCATCAATTACAATCATCAAAATACAAAAGTTATGTCTCCTACATAATATACGACGTATGTTTGAAAATACCAAAAGTATCTCTAATAAACACACACATGCACACACCACTCAAACTTATACCTCATCATCATCATCATCAGCCTATCTTAGTCCGCTGCTGGACGTAGGCTTCCCCCATTGTACGCCATAAGACCCGATCTCCTGCTTTCACCATCCAGTCACTACCAGCTACCCTCTATAAGTCGTCGATCCACCTGGCCGGAGGGCGTCCAATGCTTCGCTTACCGAGGCGCGGTCTCCATTCGAGATCCCATCTACTCCACCGACCATCGGTTCTGCGACAGATGTGACCAGCCCACTGCCACTTCAGCTCGCTACATGTTTGGACTATATCAGTCACTTTGGTATTTCGCATGACAATCTCGTTTCGGACCTTGTCCCGAAGCGAGATCCCAAGCATTGACCTTTCCATAGCCCGCTGAGTGACGTGCAGTCGGTGGGCCAATTTCGCCGTAATGGTCCACGTCTCGGCGCCATAAGACATAACTGGTAGACCTTGGTCTTTAGGCATTGTGGCAAAGATGATACAAAGATGTAACGCACCTTCCCAAATGCAGGCAGCATCCAAGCTGTACTCTTCTAGTGATTTCACCTTCGAAGTTTTCTTTACCCAAACACAACATTTGTCCCAGGTAAACTATATACTTCTGGACAACTTCGAGGGCTACACCATAGACATGTATTTGCTCGGGAATGATATGGTAAACTTATACCTAATACACTTCATTTCCCGTCGGGGTTTAAAAGATAACGTTTTTTAATATTAATTGGCTTAGATTATAAAATAGAGCTTACATACATTAATATTAATTGGCTTAGATTATAAAATGGAGCTTTTAAACTAATTGATTGATTTTAAGCATTCTCCTAATTAAAAAAGCTAGGCACATTTCAGAAGTAAATTTTTACGAGACATTCGGTTTAAACTTTAAAGCTCAAGAAATCTCCCGAGAGCGTCGCCAGTGTTACCATACTGAAATTCTTTTGCTGAAAGCTTTTTATTGCCATACTGAAACAAATAAAAAGTTACGGTAAAATTCAGTATAAATACAGATGACATATTGACCTAGGGCGCGTATCAGTCCGTATCAGTCCAAAGGCCGTTTGGAATTCCCACGGTGCTGAAAAATTATCACTGGCCGTGATAATGCTGAGAGTGCTTCCCGTTTGGTACATCTTTGCACCAAATACTTTTCCATTTGAATATCGTCACGCTAATATCGTACTTCTATCAGGATCTAGCAATTTAGATAAAAGCAATATAGATCATATACACAACATAATTCAGCGCAGTAAAATTATACTTCAAGTACGTTATGACGTCTAAACAGATGAATATTTTTAAAGTCGGTAAATAATTGTTATATATATCGTGTAACAAACATACAAAAAAGAACATTCGGTCGAATTCATAACTTCCTCGTTTTGAAGTCGGTTAAAAAACTAAGAGAATACGTAGGGTTCAGCCTGCGTTTGCAATGTAAGCGGAAAAAAATGTAATTATTTACGACAACACATTAAAAACCTCGAAAATTGCAGTATTTCTCTACTCAATATTGAATGTTATTATACATATAAACCTTCCTCTTGAATCACTCCACCTATTAAAAAAAACTGCATCAAAATTTACCTACTTTAAATCTACCTTCGCAAATTTATTTTAAAGATATAAGCATGCATAGGGACCAAGAGACAGACAGAGAAAGTGACTTTGTTTTATAATATGTTGTGATTTAGCATAAGAATCTTAGATATTGTTCTAATAATTTTTCATATAGATTTTATTTCAAGTTGTTTAGTTTTATTATTTTTTTTAATTTTGTATTACATGTATTGTATTCATGTGTAAATTATGTTTTATTGAATTGTTTTTGAAGTATAATTTATTATAAGGTGTAAGGTTTTTGGTTCAGTTTTAACTGATAATTACTGCTTGCTATTTACCTAAACAATAAATAATAAATAAATATTACTGGACAAATTACACAAATTGATCTAAAGTAAGCTAATTAAATGCTTGTGTTATGGGTGTTAGACAACGATACTAATACATAGAAATACTTAAATAGATACAAGAATAAATT
>DVZL01005036.1:0-12369 GCA_018236625.1 Lasaia peninsularis
ATTTTTCTGCTGTCTGCTCATGCGTCACATCACGTATTTGACCAATCAAATTTCTTAAATTTAGAAATAGCGTAAGAAAGGCAGCAAAACAGCCAGATGTGTTTTTATTCTAAACTTTCGAATATTTAAACAATTTTATAGGTAATAGTTTATTGCGCAGAAAATATCGATATATCAAGACATCGATATTTTTAGTCAACACTTATCGATATATTTGAAAAGTATCGATACGATATTTATCGATATTTCTACCCCTTTTGTCCATCCCGAGTAGCTAATTATGCTTCCATGATTAGCTGACGATATTTTTAAAATACACGTTATCTTTTATATGTATGTAGTAGACGTTATTGTGATGCGTTGCCAACAAAAGAATAGGTACAGACGAATCAATATAATCTAAAAGTAAGCAAATAATATGCATATGTTAATACCGATACAAATAGATTATCATATTTATATACATAATATACTATTTTAATAGGTCTACATATGCCTATATGTTGCCGAGGACTAATAGCTGCATAAAAATAAAATCATCAAAATCCGTCTAGTAGTTTTTGCGAGAAAGCCGAACAAGAGACAGATCGACAGACAAAAATTCTAAAAAAACCCTAGAACTATTTCTATAATTATTTAGTAAAGTAGGTACATAATTAGCTTTTCTACAGTTGTTTTATATGTACATGTAGAATATAATATATAGATTTATACAATATGTTTCCATGTCTTTGTTTAGCAAGGGCTGTCTAGCAGAGATGGCTACTTGGCGATAAGACCGCCTTTGTGTACCAATTCATAGAATCCTGTCTATGATAAAAATAATTATGACGTGTTCTTCATCATGTATGTATATTGGTTATCAGATTTTCAAATACAAACGATAGATTTTTTCACCCACGCTACTTCGAACTGCCGTTTGGTGCCAACCTACCAATAAGTTATCAAAATACATAAATATATAAACTCAACTCGTCCGGGTAAGAATTCTCCGTCTTAACTATTCCTACCGCCATGATGACATTTCACACGCTTAGAATTAAAGTGACTTAACTCAAAATTTATGAAACACTCGATTTTACAATTTCGTTATAAATTTATACTTACATTGACATTCCACGATCAAACAGCTCGTGATAATACACGAGCTATTTGATCGCGTGACTCTTGACACTAAGGGTTGGAGTCAAGAGTCTCCGCAACGGGCGAGTATGCATAAAGAGATTGATAAATGTGGAGGAAGCTAGGCAGATGTATAGGGATCGTGACGTCTGGCACTCAATACTCTCTGCCAACCTCGCAGGGGACCTGGCGTGAAGCTATGAATGTATGTACATTGTAATTGTTTACTCAAAAGTCTTATTATATAATATACACACAAAATTTGGTTAAAACCAATCGTTTGCGAAACATGATAGAGATATATCAAGATGTATTCAAAACTATAAGTTTTGAAAAATTTCTTGCTGATTTATCACAAATTGCATTTTTGAACTACGTCACCTTAATTTTAAGCGTGCAATTTATCATGTTCCTGTCCGGAGGATAGGCTAGCTAGTAAAATTGTACATAATATGGTCTAACAGCCCGACCACAGAAGGAGACACAGCTACACCATGTATGGTAGGTATATGTAGGCCACGGTTGTCTCTTACCATCAGGAGACCCGTATGCTTGTTCGCTGTTTATCCCATAAAAAAATAAATAATACTTCATAATAGTCTTGGAAGAGCAAGATCCGTCTATGGCCAGACTTTAGTTTTGTTTAAAAGCTAAAAGTTTCGGGACGTTAGCTTTAACTCAAGTAGAAAATCGTGGCTTTGGGTGGTAGATATTTATATATCAAAGTTTTAAGCCAAACCTCAGTTTTAGCTTTCATGAGCTCTATTGTTGTGAACTGTAACGCTACAGTTTATGTTATAACGCAATGTATGTTCCGTACTAACATATGGCTGCCAATAAATTATACATTTTTCCGACAAAAAAAACCACAAAAAAGCAATTTTTTAAATTTTGTAATACATAGTGTGTATTTTAATTATACAATGAATCAATCAATGAATCGTAATTATTTAAAAATAAAAACTGGCAATTAAATAATATAAAAAAACTCATATTTAGATTGAATACTAATGCTAATGAGAAACAAAAAAAACTAACTATCCCGGCAACCTTCGTATTGCAAATACCATGTTACATTTTTAAATTAATATTTAAATGTTTTACTGGCTGTCATCCGATTCCGGATGAACACAAATCCAAATAAACAAACAAGAAAAATTGGTCCAAATTTGCAAATTGGTAAATTTTATTACCTATCTTATCTATAAAATTCTCTTCTCAGAGTATTTTTGGTTAAACCCCTCCAAAACGGCTTGACTGATTTTCATGTCATTTGTGTGCATATTACGTAGGTTTAAGAAACGGTACACATGTATTTTTTAAGTGAAGGCCTTAAGAAGTTCGCCGCGCAACAAGTATATATATAAGGAAGCTCCATTGCTTATCTTATAAGTGCTGAGGAATTTTCCAATTTTTAAAAAATGTCGAAGGTCTGGTTGTTCAGGGATCTCGGGCTATGAGCTTTGTAAGCGTCTCAAATTGGGAGATAGGCATGAGCAACTACCGAATCTAAGGTCGATAGGTCTATGGATACTGTTTTCGCGCCACCAGGTTAAGCTAGGGTTAAAATTATACGTGGGAACGGTAGGAAAGATATAATTCTCACGATACTTTCAAATTAAGACATGAAGAACTGAGCTTTAAGTTAATGACATACGGTTCAAAGTCGTGTCTGGATTTATAGTGTGAGGATATTTCTGCAGCCTGTTGTATTTCCTTGAAGATTCATTTGCATTTGACCGAAGAACAATAATATCGGACAATCTTTTCAAAATATTTGCTTCATTGTCAGGAAAATGCAATGTTTAGCGTAATAAGAATTACATCAAATACTAGAATATGATACTGTCAAGAGTTGAGTGTGATATAACCCTATAGACTGCTATATTTAACAAAAAAAAAATGTTTTTTTTGTTCGTACATGGCCAAATTCTATTTTTTATGCGAAGTTTGCCGAGACATTTAGTATTTTATAATAAAATAGATATCTGTGTTTTTTTTATAACAAATTCTAAAACTTAAAAATAAATGAAAAAACTTATGAATCATGGATACCTTACATTTTTAATGTAAAATCAACAAAAGACATCCAAAATTACATACTTCAGGGAAAAATAAATACACATTGTATACAGTTTAAAAAGCATAAAATATAATATTACCTTACATCTCAAAAAAAAAAGTTTTAAACAGCTGCTATTGAAACTCCCTTGTCCAAACCCCAGCCGATATTAGTCTGAAAAACTTTAGCCCAGTGATCATAAACACTGAGACGTAACATTTCAACGATTACTTTGATCGCTTATTGGAAAAACTCAGTACGTGTCCCCAAACTTTTCCTTTACGGCTTCTGCTCTGTATTTCCATCACACAACCCACCAGTCGCTCTTTAAGTACTGACAATTTAACCCTGAAATTCACTCTATACTTACATTTTTGAATTTATACTCCCCACACGACTATCACCCTTATCAATCACGAACGAATGCCTCGCGATGTTATTGTGCGTTCCAAACCACTAGGGACCATTTCTCTGTGAACAGAGGATAGTTGGGTTACTTGGGAGGTTCACTCGCAAGTCTTGTTCAAATAATTTTGTAAGAAGTTTGAAGAAGGGCTTTCCTGACCTGAGGGTGCAAACTTATCGAGGGCTGCGGGTCGCCTGAGTTTATAAATAAAGACATGACAAAAGACTCCATTATTCTCGAAGGAAAGTTTATGTTGGAATAAAATGTACAATTTCTTTATTCGATGTTAAAAAAAAATAAAAGAATTTCTTTGGATCCAGCTGCGTAACGCAGCTGGATCACACGGTCAAATATATAATATTATATAATATAAAATTCTCATGTCACAATGTTTTCGTCTTGAAAACATTGTGACATGTACGCGAAACGGCTGGACCGATTCTCATAAAATTTTGTAAAAATATTGAGTAGGTTTGAGAATCGGCCAACATATATTTTTCTTACTTAGAGGTATCCTAAGTGCGTGAGGTACGAAGTTCGCCGGGGCAGCTTGTAAAGTAAATAAATGTAATGTGTAGATACAAATCAAAAAATAAATATCGTCATACCCATATCCCTGAAAGGGTAGGCAGAGGTACATATGCATCCACGGTTAGCCTACAATAATAGGTCCCATGATGTGAGGGGTGGAAAAACAGTCGCCATATTAAGCAAAAATCTAGGTTTCTTCATGATGTTTTCCTTGTCCGTAAGAGCACTCGGAGATTGTACTCAAGTTAAAAAAAAAAACATTAGTACATGACGGGGTTCGAACCTAGACTAATACAAATTTAAGAAGTATACCGTATTATTTGGCATTGTCAAATATAAAAACATAATGGTTGTGATGTGGATCTTATTGAAATCTTACTAAATATCTTCACGCCGAGGCTCTTGCGTTGTAGGCTGAGAGTATAGAGTGCCAAAGGTTACGATGCCTACATACTTGCCTAGCTTCCTCTAAATTTATTACTCTCTTCATACGAACTGTTTTGGAGGAGTAATGAACCACCTCTAGTAACAGTATTGGAACAATTAAAGGGTTTTAGATAAGACTAGCTAAGTCCGGGACTTATAAGGGTATAGTATCGATATATAAAGGATGCTCCCATTCAACAAACGAGATTTTTTTTGCAGTTTTTATGAATAATGGTACGGAACACCTCGCGCGCGAATCTTAATTGAACTTGGCCGGGTTTTTTTTATTTGCACCGTTTCATAAATATTTCTTGTTTTGTAAGAAGTCTTAAATTTAATGTTGCAAACACACTCTATTTTTTATTTGTATTAAAATATACTAGCTGACCTGGCGAACTTCGTACCGAATGACACTGATAAAAATTAATGTGTTTTTTTCCTATGTTTCTGTGAAATTTCGTCAATTACAACAAAAAAGAATTCACCCAAATCGGTTAAGCCGTTCTCGAGTTTTACGATGTGCAACACATTTATAGATATGTTTTTATTTATCTCCTCTATAGTGTAATGGTACGGCTGCCGCCTGTTAAGATCGTTAGCCACGTAGGGCCTAGGGATCAATTCCCGAGTCAGGCAAATTTTCTTAAATATTTTTCAGATTATTCTGAGTAAGCATTACATTACCCGGGATTTGCCACCTTTACATCATGGAATATCGTGGCTAATCGTGGGTGTCTTCTAGTATATCTACTGGACTTACGAGTCGTGGATATACTGGCACACCTCTGCCTACCCTTTCGGGGATAATAGGCGTGAAGGAACCTTTTTTTTATTTGTACAGTACATTTAAATTTCAATTATTTATATTTAATATTTTAAGTATATGTTCATCTAACTCTCCGTATTATACGAATAGATCGGTTACTAAGGTGATAATACGATATTGTACAGTAAACTGTCAAGTGTAACACAGATAGGTGTAGCCTTTAGGTAATACCGTTATCGGTATAAGGTTTCGCTGCGTGCCCCCGGGATACTCGTGAAATATAACCTGCCACTCTCTACTATTGTGTTCTGAATATGATTTTCATCTGGAGAGAATACTATTTAAAATATAGCCTCACGTCTTGTTGAGTAACGGGAAACCATGGATAGATAATGATTAGATTCGCAAGTGCGAGTTTTGCTTACAACGCTAACAACTTTAAAAACATAGCATTTTTAAAAGCTTTTATTTAACTTTTCAATGTAGGTATGTATGTAAGTATGTTTGTTCGGGTGGAATCTTAGAACTCAATTTTGAATTAGATATCTTTAATCGATTTTGTATACACGTTTAGTTTGGATGACAACGCACGATAAGGTACGTGACGTCAATCTAAATCCAATATGGACCATCCAAGATAGCGGAATATACCTAATAGTCATTTTTAAAGCATTTCTACAATTTAAGTATCAATTGAAAAGGCTCGTTAAGAGCAACTCGAAATTAATGAAAGTTTTTCTAGAAAGTTTTTTTTTGACTTTTAATTTATTTAATAATATATAATTTACGCGACCAATTTTTAATCATATCTATTTGATGAATACAACTAGATAACAAATATTCAGTCTATTTATATGCATAGCGCCATCTATTGGTAGGATCGGATCGTTTGTTGCATATCCTATTCCCTTTCAATATTTAATTTTGTATGAAGAGAATAATACATGTGGAGGAAGCTAGACAAGTATGTATGACTCGTGACACTTGGCGCTCTATATTCTCTGCCTACACGGAATAGATCTCGTGTAAAGGTATGTATATAAGTATTTTTATGATATAAGCTGTGCCCGCCGACTTCGTCCACATTTTTATATAATTAGTCGTATACGAGGGCTGCGTCGCATTCAACTGACGCGTATCCAGCTTAAGCTGAACCCAATTTAATATGACTCGATATGATACCAGAGATATTTTTAAATTGGGAGTTGTTTAATTACGCGATTGACATAAATTATCAAAATTTCTTTATTTGTTAACCGATTTAAATGAAATAAACACTAAATTGGTTAAGCCGTTTCTGATATTAGCGTGCACAAACTTACAGACAAAGCAAAAAAAGATATTGTTTTGGGTTCTATTGCCAATATTAAATCCGTCTATTATGTTTATTCAAATAAATTTTCCATGTAGGTACAGACAGCGATCAGTTACAGTTTTACTACCTTTAGGTTCATAACGTCTACACTCTAAAGTATCAAAACGTCCATAGCATCAAAATGTCTATTTATTGAAAATGACCAGTTTAAAATGTCTATGTATCAAAATTACCATAGTATTAAAAGGTCTAATTAATATATGTATAGATAGATTAGGTCTACTTTTGTGTCGGTAAATTATTTCTGAAAGCAAATTATTAATAGCAGCAACACCAAGAAGAAAACTAGGTAATTTCCACAGAATAAAAATAAAATAAACCAGCCTGTAATGGCGTTTCACAGAGGAACATAAACAGGACTCAGTCCATTGGTATTTCGACCTTTTACCGCGACAATCCATTCCGACGTCACAGCGGATATTGCGACGGAATTGCCTTTGTTGTTGCTCGGGATATTCCCGTAAAACCTCCGCCATTGCGACTTGGGAAATATGATCTGGAAATCTGCGAGTGAAATTCTAATAACTACATAGGGCCGATATTGCAAAATTGCTTAAGAATGGCTTACAAAATGAAATGCAGTTGTTAAAACGCATATTTTTGACGTGTAACATTTATTTATTTACCTAATATTTTTTCTACATTATATAAAAATATGTTTTACACAAGGCGAGCTTGATGCATTTTTTTTCATTCTCTACCAGTCAATTTTTGTGCCAAAAATAATGGCAGATTCATAAAAAAAAATTAGAAACAAAATAAAAAAAAGTTTTGGCGGGAACGCGGAATGGAGCGGATCACTGTGAGATATAGATTCAAAAATTGTGTTTTATTATGGCCTAAGATCCCGTTATACGTTATACAAGATTATTTTAGACAACCCATTCGCAATATAATATATTTTATTTGATACAAAATATCTTTCATCCATTAACCAGCTCGGTGAAGGTCCTTGTATAGCGGGATCCTATACTATAAGAATATTGGATTTTACAATGAAAATATTCCAGTAGAAACTACAGAAAAGGGCTCCAGAACAATTTTTTTTTAATTTTTTACTGCTAGTAATCGCAGAAAAATTTGAAGCAATATAAATTTATGCTCAGTATAAAAAAATAATAAGAAAACAAATTAAAAACTAAACCTTATTTATACTATATTTAGATATTAGAAAAAATATCACAGGGAGTTAATATTTATTGCCAAAAATTACTAATCAATTATGAAGACATAAATCCTGCGGGTATTTGAAATGTTTAACAAAACCTAGTTGCATAAGATGTTTTAGTCTAGCTCTTGTGTGTCCAATTACAAGGGAGCCCTTTTTAGTTTATGATTAAGAAATAGTATTTTTTGTAACACTTCAAAATCACTAACTTAAAGTTTATAAATAGTAGATAAAAACGATGAGGGCATATGTTTCTAGTCTCTGTCGCAAAGCTAATCGCCATCTTAAAGGGTCTCTGGTCAACTCTGAAGCTTTTTAAATGTGTGTCGTTTAAAAAGGGTCATAAAATGTC
The DNA here is from genome assembly GCA_018236625.1 of Lasaia peninsularis. NCBI lineage: Eukaryota > Metazoa > Arthropoda > Insecta > Lepidoptera > Riodinidae > Lasaia > Lasaia peninsularis. Next base: position 8,209 of record DVZL01005036.1, read on the forward strand.
TCATGGACAATCACAATAGCATGGATAAGGTCATTTGGGTGACGATGTAGAATGTATACACTCACGTTAGGATGAATAGGGTCAATAATTATTACTGGGCGGTCCAGTGAAGCTAAAGGGTTGCTCGTTGGTGACCAGGGTGGCTCGGGGGGCGGTAGTCGGCTGAGCTTGCCCAGCCTCCAGATTGGCCGCCGAAGTCCTCATGTCATCTATTGATCCTCTGTTACAAACATATATTTATTAATTTATCATCATTTATAGGATTTGTTTTTTTTATTTAATATTCTAAGCAAATACAAATTATACTGTACACTTCTATAGTCATTAATATTTGATGCTAAATGTATATCTTATAAGTTATAACTTTGAATGTATGAATACACTTGTACTGTTTCAACTCAATGTTTTTTTTATGAAATAAGGCAGCGAACAAGACCACAACAAAGTAAGAAATAACTGTAACCTATAGACAATATGGAGCATAAACGTATCGCTATTTTGTGGCCGGGGTTTTAAGTCTTGTGTGAGAGTATACTGGCTACCCTACCCTTCGTTCATCACAATGTATTGTTAGGACAAACTACTTTGATATGAATAAACCTGTGAACTACTGATAAAGTAATGATAACCATCTATTGATGATGTAGATAACAATATTATTAATATGAAAAGGGTGAACTTCAGTAAAGTTCTCACTTTCAAGATATTGACTGCAGAGGTAACTCTTAACTACTAATCAATATATAATACTAGCTTTCGCGGCGAACTTTGTACTGCACGCGCAAGTATGAAAAATAGACATTGACCGATTCTTAGACATATCTGATATTTACAGAAATGTTATGAAAACCGGGAGATCTTTTTCGGAGGAGTTTGACAACATCGCAACATGAAAATTGTATATCAGATAATAATATATACCTATAATAATATATAAAAATTAAAAAACATCAATACAAAACCAATTGAGAAGACTTTTGTAATCAATTTTATTTTGTAATCAAATCAACTGAGATTTCTTTGTGAAAGAGAAAGTTATTACATAATCCTTAATGTATATGCTTTGGCATTATTACATAAGGATCATGTAAATTGGGTGTATGATCTGTTATGTATTGTTTATGAAAAAATAACAGTTTCTTTTTATTGTAATACTTTCAATATGAAGAATAACCTTTTCTCGAATAATCAAAAACCTTTCTTTATTCATATTAACATGTTACAATGTACAAAATGTTTTCAAAAAAAAGGATATTTTAAAATCGCAAGATTACAGACAACAGTATTATGCATGTTTAGATCGCTGTATAATAATTAAACTGCATATTTATAATTTAGTTCTATTCATGTAAACTGATTATATGCATTAAACTGTGTCGCGCGAACGATATACTAATTATATGTTTAAAATGCGTTTTTTTCTGCGCTATTTTTATAATTGATGGATATGTTATAGATAGTGTACGACTTTCGCGAGTCCGACTACCATTTGACCGATTTATACATACACTAGCTTTCTGCCCGCGGCTTCGCCCGCGTTAATTATTTTAATACCACAGAAAACTTTCAAAGAGCAGAATTAATGTTTCCATCATACTTATTGCGTAAAAGCATACCCTCTTTTATGTAGTCGGTTAAAAAGTAGCCTGTGTCCTATCCCAAGTTTAGTTCTATATTCATACCAAATTTCATCAAAAGCCGTTCATTGGTTTAAGCGTGAAAGCGTAACAGACAAGACAGACAGTTACTTTCGCATTTATAATATTAGTACGGATGTTGTCTGCTTTTGAAAAGCTGTCCTGGCGAACTTCGTTCCGCCCACATTTAGGTGTGTAAAAAATAAATGTTGACCGATTCTTAGACCCATCTATCTTAGGCCTATCGCACAAAAAAATTCTCGAGAACGGAACGGGTAAAAAGTATCCTGTGTCAGTCTTCTCTAAACTATCTCCCCACCAGCCGTTCAGCCGATTCAGCGGTTCTTGAATTATAAAAAGTGTAACTACCTCAACTTTTTCGTAACAGTAAAGAATTATAGAACACTAGCTCTACCCCCGCGGCTTCGCCCGCGTTAATTATTAAAAATAAATTACAATAATTATTTCGTAAAAACATACCCTCTTTTTAATGTAGTCTGTTAAAAAGTAGCACATGTGTTATTCATAAAAAAAATATCTATCTTACTATAAAGTTTCATCATAATCCGTACACTAGTTTTTTCGTGATAGAGTAACAAATATCTGAACATACATTTATACATACATCCATGCATACAAACTTTCGCGTTAATAATATTAATAGGATATAATGCAAACGTGCCAAATATAAATGTCATAAAATAATAATGTAATAAAGAAAACATCACAATTCCAAAATTAATTCTAGCTATAGCTTTTAAGAAGTGTACTGGAAATAAGTGAAACAAGCTTAATTACAAATAAATTATATATAGTAGCATACTTAAAATAATATTCTAATATTTTTACGTTTTTTATAGATGATAGCTCAGTATAATAACATACAACACACCTGATGGTAAGTAACTTTGTAGTCAAGGATTGATTTATACTAAGCGAGAAGCAGCCTATTCACCCTAGCCTTGAAAACACCCAAATTATAATTCACTGGGAACACTGTTTCAGGAAGTGAATTCCAATTTATAACAGTTCGAAAGATGAAGAAAGAGGCGAACCTTTTCATTTTAATTCTAATTCTTTACGAAATATATTATAAAAATTATCATTTTATACTAGGATTTCAAGTAGTAATAGTAAAACAGATAGATGTTAACAACTCTTTCATTCTCGACTTGAATATTTGTTTATTTAAACAAAATTTTTAAGATATTTCTTATATTATTTTGTAACAAATTTATACAGATTCAAAAGAGCTGGTGTTTAAAAAACTTTATGCAATTCTTTCATCTTTTTTTCAAATTGACTTGATGACATTATGCCTCTAGACAACATTACAAAAAAAAAATGTTGCAAATAGTGAGACTGCAGTTAGATCTTATAAGACTATAAACTGCTTTTTAGATTATAAGTTTCATGTGGATTTTTCTTGTGCATGATTATTATCTGTAGAGTACTAAAACATATTATATGAAAATACAAAAAACGTATAAGTGTTACTTGTTCGATCAGAGTACATGCAATGGTTTTTATTATTCTTTGTTGATAATAACTTCTAGTTGCTACTTGGTAACTATTTTTGCCATTTTCAATGTGTGAAAACAACATTAACGCAAAATTAACCAGTGAGAAGAATGGTTTAACTATAACTAATAAAATTTACTATACTTTTAGGCTCCATAGGTAAATACAGATATTAGCTGGATAATAAGTAATGACAATAGGATTTATTTTTATTGAAAGTATGTTATTACATTATTTGATTATAACTGTTATTGTAAATAAACCTGCTATCGTTGGCTATTAATAAATCATTTAAGAGATACATATGAACATATACTTACGTAAAAAGTACCAATTTTTAAATCACCTTATTACTTAAAATATTACAAAAAAACGTAAATTTAATACTGTGACGGTTTTGAGAACTACAGGATGATAAGGCCGCGCGTGCAACTATATTAATATCTTACTAACACATATCATATAGCAATTAACGGAATAACTAAGTATTCAATAACGAATTAATCCTTGCAATAAAAATAACATGTCATTTTAACAACAACAACAGTTATATTTATGACGGTACCAATGCCCAATACTATAAACGATAATAATGCTTATGGTACTCGTATATATAAAATGAAAAACAAAATCATGCAGCAAGCGTCATGCACTAAAGCGTCGGGCCATATTGCCTTTAGTTGGGACGCCACACGTCGGGGTCCTCCATAAGCGTGACGGTGTGATCGGCCGCCAGCGGAGCGCCTGGGGGCGTACCCGCGCCCCCAGCCATCGCGGCCATGTCGTCACGCGAGCCCCTGTCGCGCCACCGTGTTAGTACACACATACCACTCATACACTTACTAACTGGATTGCTGATGAAATCTCTATAGACTATCTACCCTAATCAAGTGGCTTCAAAGTGGGGTGTAGGTTCCAAATATGTCTGTAGGTATTTTTTTTTCGGACGTTTTTTGTATATTTTTTTCGTGATTACTTCTTCAATTCCCAGTGGCCTTTCATG
>DVZL01005037.1:0-12367 GCA_018236625.1 Lasaia peninsularis
CAAATGTCTGTCTCCGTTGGGAATCGAACCCGAGCCTCGCGGTTAGTCGATGCGGTTAGGCGTGTACGCTAGCCACTCGACCGATGTTAATATGTTGACATATCTATATTTAAATTAAGTTACGTTTTTTTAATGAATTTTTGCAAATTTTAGTTAATAAATTGTAACAAATTTATTTTTGTCATATATTGTTAAATGTCTTTAAGTTTAAATAGCTATGTAATATAAAAAACCCTAATAATATGTTTTATATATCAAATGGTGTGATATGTTTTGCAATAGTAAAACGAACAATTTATTAATATGTAATGCATTACTCAGAAAATAATTATTGAATAAAATTTGTTTTGTTAGTGAAAAAAACTCCCAGGTACCAAATTTCAGCGAAATCGTTTAGAATCTTTTCCAAGATCGTTGGTATATAAATAAATATACATACATCGATTTTGATAAGCGTGGATTCAGCTCTTTTTGCTTAACTATAGCCAAGTTTTTGTTTTTTTTTATAAATTCAGTAACAAAGTAAAATAGCATTTTAGATTACCTTAATGTTATTATAAACTAGCCTTATCTTAATTAAATTATATATTTATATGTGGGAACTTGTTACTGTAATAGAAAGTATTACTGTTCACTAATCTTAATTGTGGAGATATACCTAATGTGATTTACGTGTCTCATGCAGCTTCTTTTCTTTATAATATATATTTTGAAATTTTGATTATGGAATATATTAAGATTTGGAAATGATTCCAGATAATATTTTTTTATTTATTTAATTGTTATTCACACATTCTCTGTAATCGAAAGCGTACACGATTAACGCCGTTGATCAACCGCGAGTCTTGGGTTCGGTTTCCGATCGGGGCAGGCATTTGTTTGATGAACATGATTGCATTTGCTAACTTTGAGGTGCTATAAACTTCGTGTATTTTGCCCCGGGATATTTCCGTATTAATTCATAATTTTGATAGTGATCATGATAGTGATTTCACTATTATGATCACATAATGAAAATGATCAAACAGCGAACATGTGAAACTTTTGTGGCAAGTGACAGTTGACAGACATTATTAAAGTTCTCAGTATTGGAATACAGATTTGCTTGTTATTTGAAAAAAATATGATATTGCCCATTGATCTGTGTTCAACATTGGTTTAATTAATACAGGGTAAGTATAATTCACTGAGTATGCTTGATGTAAGCTAATACATTCTTAAATTGAAGTGAAACATAAAAAGTGTCTCAAGGAAATAAAAAACAGTTCTTTAATATAAAAAAAAACAAACGTACAAAATTTATAATTTAAGTATATAGAGTTATAAAATTGTATACTTTGGTAAACATGGCGCAGTTTTATACGTTTGGAATTCATCTAAAACATTAAATTTTGTTAACAGAACGAGTGAAACTCAAATATGGACCCTCCATAGTTAACGAGATGTTACAGAGCGAGTTGCTACACCGGTTTCGTACAATATCGTTTTATTAGTCGGTACCTCGTTGGAAAGTGTGAATCAGATTGAAAACTCAATAAGAAGGTATAAATTGTGCCTTTGAAAGTGGAAGTTACGTAAAGGATAAAGAGAAATCCGCGACTTGGACCGCTTAAGCTAGAATTGCTTATTGAAATTGTACGCTCGAGTTCAATTCAATATCAGCTGTTCTGGTGGATATTATTAACTTCTGAACGTAGTTAATGTAAAATATCTTCTAGAAATCATCGGATCATTAAAACAAGGATCGATATTTTTGTAAATATAAAAAAATATTAGATTTATCTTACTTTACGGGTGATCCAGAGGTTGGGAAGAGGGGAGTTTTTTAAAATTTTTTATTACATACTTTTTAACATTTTCAAAAGTCTCAACCCCAGCCTTTATGTTATAGAGTAGTTTATTAAGGTATACGAATTTGATCGTATCTGTGGTTTTATAGAGTCAGTGTCCGACTTTCGAATAGTCCTGACTTCGATTCGACGAACAGTTTTTTTAGATAAGGACTTGGGACTTAATATCGTCAGCTAATCGTGGGTGCAAAATAGTGTGTACCTCTACCTAACACTTCGGGGATTCGGGCGTGGCGATCAGATCACATTTTCTTTATTTGAATTTGTAATGTGGGATAGAAATCTGTCTTAAATATAATATATTAAAATAAAGCGCACAAGTAGCAGCATAACGAGCTAAGGTTGAAGGATAAATGTATTTGTAGGTAAATCGACGAATAAACGCACAGACTGAGATATGCCGCCTTCCCTTCTTTAATCTGATTTGTTTTCGACCGAGCCCGTCCCTAGTATTGCTAGGCTCACCTTCTAAAATCTTGTAAAATCCTCACATTTAGCAACACAACAGCCGTTTCCAAAACGGAAAAATAAAAAAAAAAGAAACCTCATAAAATTGCGCAAGCCATTAAATATACCGGATACATAAAAATTAAAAATATAAATGCAATTTCAAAGAAGGTTATAAGGCGGCCGAAGATTGGTCTACAGCGGGCGCACACTGGTGTTTGTTTAGTAGATATCCGTATACACTTTCTTATTTGCTGTTACGTCATCGCAACGTTTCATTATGAGTAACAGTTGGTTGCGTAACGCCGGGCACTGAGCCTCTGGATAGTTACCCCAGTAACTTTCACTCTACGCGAATCGGTAACCGGCCTGTGTTGAATTTAACTCGCTAATCCTACTAATAATAGGCCTCGGTGTCCTGGTGGTAGTTCGGACTTTCATTTCGTTAGTCCAGAACCCCGCATGTACCAATAAGTTTTGCTAACTTAAGTGCATTTTATGAGTGCTCTTACGGTGAACGAAAACGTATTTCGGAAACTTGGGATTTGTGCCTGATATCGTGACAGACTTGCCTTCTATCACTTTAACCGTGAAGTTATTTATTATTTTCATACACACCGCACTGCCTATAAAAATGACGCCCGTAGTTATTAATGATAGGTTCTAAAAGTCTACTCTTTTTATTTTTTGACAAACGATTACGCTAGAATAATAATAATAACATACAACGTTATTTAAATTATAATCTACATCGTTATCCTACTAATTCCGATAAAAAATAATTAGATTAGATCTTAATTCATCTCTCGTATAAAAAAAAGATTCTACCAGAAAACATAAAAAAAAGAAAATGATAATAAGTTAAGACTGAATAGTCGTCAATCTTTTCATTTTCTAAAGGGTTTTTCCTTCAGAATTTATTTTCCTTAGTTTTCAGGAACTTCGTGAACTGATTCTGACATCGCCTTTTCTTAACTATGATCGGTATTCACTCACTATATTGTTGAATATCGCACACATACACAAGTGAAAAGATTTTCTTTTCATTTTTTAATAGTAGGTATATTAGGATTGGAAGTGTCTACGAAACCATACTCTTTGATCATATTCATGAAAGTAGTGAATAGGTCCTTTCTACTTTGGTTGGTCTTTAAATTCCATTAGGTGGTATAATGATTGTTACTTTTTTTGTCAATTATCGATAATGGTATATTTTATAATAACAATTCCCGCGTATTAGAATTATTTAAATCTTCAGTGGGAACCCGTTTTGGTACCGTGATTAGAATTAGTCTTATCACTCTCCAACATCTATCTCCACAAACATAATTATATCATAATCATACAAACGCCGATGGTATGATTAAATTAACGCACTTACTATGACAACCGCCCTGCGAGAAACTAGACACCTAGAAAGATGGCAACACATCATAAAAGAAGTGAATGACTTTTATTTGGGAAAAAGACCTTCAGTAATGAAGTCACGACGTAGAAGATGAATCCTACAAAGTTAGAACAAACAAACAAAGAACAATAAATATGGAAGTTAAACCGATGTCATACTTAGATACAGTTCTTCAAACATCAAATCATTGGAAAATAATCACAAACATTAATTAATAGATAGCCTATAAGTTAGAAGAATGAAGATAATTCTCACAAAATAAGGTTAACACGAACACGACCGCAGAACACTGCTTAAATAATTTAATGTTTTTAACGTTCGAGTACTTAAACGGAATCATTTTATAAATATTAATGAGTGGTGTTTTCTGTTTATTACTTTCTGTTAGTAATTGTTTTTGTTTGTGAATTGACTTTCTCGGGCGGACGATCTTAATTCGTTTAACCTCGACTTAATAACCTGAATAGGGTTTGCCATTTTAATTCTACATTATAGCTTACTCTGACTTCTCATGGTTAAATTAAGTCTATGAATATTAGTAAGGCATCAATCAGTCCATGATGGGAGAAGGTTAGGATATTGACTATTTAATAATTCAAGAATATAGATAATACGAAATAAAAATGTGACTCGTATACCTTTCAAAAAATTAAGATCTAATTAAAATTCACTCAATTAGTTGTCCATAATGCACACCGACAAGGTTTAAAACTTTTTTACCTTAGTAACCTATCTCATTTATTTTACTAGAATGTTTTAATGAACACACATAGGTCTTTCCAATTTTATAATACGTATGATATAAATGATAATTTTAAACCAAAATATTTTAAATAATCTTCATGTAAATTTGGATAATATTTTCCTTGTCTAAAATATTTCATATTATGTTTATCGAGTGAGAGTTGGCGTGTGTAGTCACCTTCACTTTCACCTGACCCTGCACCGCAGGGTTATTGGATAAACTAATAGTACCAAGAATCTCATATATGGAAGTGTCGATGTTTTTATTATTAATTACAGAATCAACGACTGCACAAGTTGACATCTTGACAAATATATGCCGCCCGTTACATAAAAACCAAAATTAGAAATGATAGCCTGCAATCTTTTGCAAGTATTATAACGTTAATGGGCAAGTTGCATAACGTACCAAAGTTGCAAAATGTACCAATTTTAAACATAACTGTTTATACGTATGTTCCTAATTCTGATGATCTTTATTCATTTTTAACTATTTTGTAGCTAATGACATACATAATATTGATGTCATTAGCGACAAAATAGTTAACCGTCTCGTTGGTCGAGTGGCTAGCATACACGCCTAACTCGATCGACTAAGCGTGAGGCTCGGGTTCCATTCCCATTGGGGACATTTGTGTCCATTGTTGGACATAAATGTTTGTATTTCCGGGTCTAGGTGTGTATTAAATTTATTCTAGTATCTATTTAAGTATTTATAAGTATTAGTATCGTTGTCTAACACCCACAACACAATTTGGTTATTTTTCCTGTAATATATATTTTTTTAATGTAGGTTTTTCATTTTGTTGAAATAAATTTCCATTTCCATGACATATATTGATATCAGGAAACTACTAAGTATCTTTCGATTTCTTCTCGGCAAGAATTTGTGCCAACGGCATAGGATGTATCATTTATTCAAACTCGATTTCTTAATGTTTTATGCCATGTAAGCTTGGGTCAAGTCATGGGCTACTGCTAGTAGAAAAAAAACAATTGAAGCTATTTTAACATTCCTCACATGTTCTAACAACGCTAACTCGCTATGATAATTCCATTATCAACAAAGTGGGTTAGAATAAATTGTTTTACTTTCTGCGCATATTTTGAGTTTGTTTAGAATTTTGATGATTTCGCTTTTACGTAAGTTAAAGTCTGTATGTATTTACGTATTCTTTAAACGTGTAATTCAATTCATTTGGAACTCTTCTTGTTTAATCGAATTGCGGAGTTTCTTTAACTACTTTTGATGATGATGATGATTCTGGTAATAATAGTTTTAGGCACGTGCGAAATTATTTGGCGAAGGTCCACACTTTCATTTTTTTTCTGTTTGGAATTCTACGATTCCTTGTTTTTCCTGTGATATCGGTCCTTATTGATTTACCGTCTTAAGGAAATAAAATATATAATATATCTAATGATGTAATAAAAAGCCATTAGAAAATTATTTACACCAAGCCCAAACTTTTTAATGATGAAACGAATATAATTTCGTTTGAATAAATTAGTTGCTATACTCATATACAAATTTTTTTTAAAACTCGAAACAAAATGTGTCCTATAAAAAATGGACTACTAAAAAAATATTATATATTTATTTTTTAAGCTAAAATAAGTGGTTTTTGAACGTAACCTTGTCACATCTAAATTTTAATATTATCATATGAATAATGATGAAATTGTTAAATTTTGTGTAAAAAAGAAAAAACAATGTGACCAGCCGGGAATGTATTTTTTTGTTTTCGAAACAACTATTCTTTTATTTTCGCACGATGTCATTACGTAAAAATACAATGTAAAGTAAATATAATTTAGATACGTACTATATTTTCCCACTAATATCTCTTGCTATCAAATTCTGGTTTTCGGCAATTTCTTCACAGATTTGTGAAAAAAAAATCGGGAAAGAATTGCTCAATATTAACACTAGTAATATTTGGGGGACTACAAATTAAAAAAGTAGTTTATGTTAATGCAATATAGCTTTTTGTTTTAGTGAGAAGGATCACTAAAAATTATATTTATTTCAGATAACATTAGTAATATTTTTAAACCATAGGTATTAAAAAAAGTGACTGAAAAATATCTGAGAACATATCAGTTTATTAGCTTCGTTTCAAATGTTTAAGAAGGGCTTACCTCGATTGTAGGTATTGTTTTATTAATCATTGAAATGTCACAATCAACTTTATTTTCCTGGACCGCAATATGTTTTAATACTGTTGTTATGTAGTTATTTGGTTATAATATGGAAGAGTTTTTATTAATTTTGCATTTTTATTTTGTTCTAGGTATGTGGAATATGTAAATTAATCTCGAGGAGCTTCTAAACCTGTTGTAGTGAGTAAGATTTTAGATTAGGGTTAGAAATATAGCATATTATATGTGGATATTTACAATACTATTAAATTTAATAGTCAAATTTAACAATATCCGTCACACTTTAATTTGAATTTGTTTATATTTCGTATTGTTCTATAAATGTTTAATGATGATATTTACGATTAAAGCGAGAAATCTAAGGGATCAGCTAATTATAATAACTGATAATTTCAAATGTTTATCACAATAATGCTTTTTTTTTCAAAGTGATGGAAAAGTAAACAATTTAATTGCGCGGTGATTAGTGCTTTAAAGCTTTCCGGTGCATCTATGCCGGCGATAGTCGCGTTGTACGGCGCGGTGGCACTCCCACAAGGCAATCGCGGCCGCGACCGGGCCCGCGCTCATTCACTTCAGTTCTCGGCGAACAGCCGCGGAGCACGCACGTGGTCGGTTCACGCGCCTCCGATGTTAGTTTACGATTACGACATCGCGCCGCAACTCGGAATTTTGCCGTGACATTAAAGATAAATATCTCGAATATGGGTTAAACGACCCCATCGACGATATGAGTCCGGGCGAACGCGCCGCCCTCGGGCGCCGCGAGCCCCCTCGCCCTCAATACGCTGCCACCGCACCGGGATTCCCGCCACCATATTACCCACCCTACGGTATGCCTCATCCAAACGCATGGCTCGGAGCACCGCTCATATCTATGGCTCGGCGAACACCACAACCTCGAAATACACCCGTTTCTAAGCTTGCGATGCATGCTCAGGGTGCACCACTTATAATACAAAACAGACACGACAGGAGGAAATATACCACCATTCCTGAACAACGGCACCATCGACCAATCGACCATGCTGAGATTTCAAAAGAGCGATATGAGACTTCCGAGAGGACGAGAAACTTACCACAACCAACTCGCGCAACTAGAGGCGGTCGCAATAATAACACGGATGCAGTTAGTGTGGCTAGTGATGAAAGTTCCGGCTCTGCGAATTCTGAAACTATGTTACCCAGGATTATAAAACCTCGAAAACGACGTAAAAAAGACAGAAAACCAAATAATATTATGACACATGATTTATCAACATCTGCTCTGGATATCGGCGAAGTCGATCACTGTGCAGTTACAAATATGGGGACGACTGCGCGGGGAGTTTACGAAGAATCTTACTGTCGAGAGATTTCATTGCCGTATCGTTTAGATCTAAAAGTGTTAAATTATCCAGACCCATTACCAGACACTTACAAAATATCTGCATTAGGGGAAGCCTTGGAAGCTACGAGATTCGGATTAGCCGAGGCGGCTTCGCCATCTGAGTCTGCCGTGAGTTCATGTCAGTGTCGTTATTGTGACCCTGTTGGACAAATATGGGATGCTGAGTCAATAGCACATTTATTAGATGAAAATTCAAGTGGTGACTTTGCACCTACGAAATTAGAGGATTCAATGAAAGTTGTGGGTCCTTTGGGCAGACGTGGAACTGACACTTTGCTACGGCGAAGCTGGAGTGATCCTTCATCTCGAATTCCTGAAAGGAAAGTTAGTGGAAGTGATACGTTGTCAGCGCCTAATCTGTATTCATTATTTCCACCTACGAGGAGAGCAAGTTCGCCAGAGCCTCGAACACCGCTTGCTTTGGAGATTTCTTCGGAGATCGTCACCTCAATGAACGGTCATCGTGACTTGGAAATTAGATTATTTTCAACCTCGCCTCCGGCCACGAACTCCGACCGTGGCTCTTTTTTCGACGATAAAAGTGAAAGTGCTGTGAACGATAGCTGTCTAAGCTATGAGGTAACAACAAATAGTGCAGTGAGCAGTGACAAAACATTTTCGTGTGTAAAAGATGATAAAAAATGTGAGGATGTGGATTCGGTTTGCTCGACAGCATTTATTGCGAACGAGATCTCGCGCGACATTTGTGATTTAGCTTTAGTTTCTGCATGACATCTTTGTGATTGAGTTTATCGTTATCGGTGTTAAAAATGTGTATGCTTTATCAAAATCAGGGAGCGTAGCGCTCGCCGTTTGAGCTGGGCTCAAATTGTCTCAGCGAGGCATGCACGGAGTGTCTCAATGCGACCCTAATTAATTGAGATCTCCGAATTGGTTTCCTGTAGATTCTATAATTAATTTATTTTTAATAATAGTGTAGGATCATAACATGGAATTTTGTCTGAGGAAAAATCTGGTTCGCTGTTGTTAATGCTCATTTGTAACAATAAACGAAAACGCATATTTGCATTTTTAAATAGCGTTTGGAGTTAAATTATTGTGAAGTATTGCAGTGAGTTGCATTGTGTGGAGTTTTCCTAACTCGTGCGCAATTAGCGTTTCACACTACTGACACGGTTGTGAGCTGCTATTGCGGTTTCCCGTGGTTTCACCGCGCGCCGTTCCGGGTGGCGCTTGTACACCGGTTCATACAGCTAATGACTTTTTTCATTCCCTCGTGGCTCACTTTTACAATAACCGTTTTAATTTCCATCATCCAACTTGCCCAAACGATCATCTATAACAGCGTCATAAACGGACACATACATTCGGTCATATCTCAAATCCAATTTAGATTTCATTAAATAGCAATGAAAACTATTAAAATTATCTTCATCGCCAGTGTTATAATAATTATAAATCATTGCAAGTATAAACAAACATTTTTACTGCAATATTAGCACGCTATCAATTTATTATCATTATTAAACCGCCATTACAGTTCATGTGAACATTATTTATCATCTCCACTATTTATTTTGCACGAATTTCATAATTTGTTCAGTTTGGGTATTAAATATTTTTGTTAGTCAGTGTTAAATATTTTTTACATTCAAAACGGTTTAATATTCTGTTCTAAGATTAAACACTGTGGGCAGGAAATTAATAACGCTCCTTGAGTCTCTTATCATTGTTTGAAGATATTTTAAAGGTCATTCACACGTTACTAACGATAATATCTCTGTGGTTAATGATCGTATTATGTAGTTTCGTTTCTTTTATTTCTTTTAATTTATTTGTAAATCAGTTATATAATAATGCCAGATTTGTATTCGTTAATAAAAGAAATATTACACTCGAGCATTTGGTGGGTACAGCGAATCAGCATTTTTAACTCTTTTCTTGGAAGGTATTTGGAAATCGTAAACTTACAGACGAAGTTCCATAATGTAGATAATGTGAATATGACTTAAGTTATTCGTGGACCGTACTTCAGGTACGCCAATATCGTTGAGTTTTACACACACACCGTGGGCTGTTTTTTTCTTTTTTATTATTTTTGGTTCGATTTTTTTATTGTGCTTGGCTTATATTGCTCAGCGCGTGCGTGGGACGACATGATAAATCGGTTCTTGTTTTATTTTTCTCTAAGATAGGCTTGACGTAGACGAGGAGTTATTACTGCATCTTATCAACATAAAAATTCTTTAAAGCGTTTAGTATCAGGAGTAAGAATATTTAATGTAAATCGATACGTGGCTTCGATGGAATCCTTGTCTTTTTATATAAAATTTCACGTTATTTTCGAAAAAAACAATTATGGCAACCTTTAAATATGATTTTAATCAATTGTTTCCATACATTTTTAATGCGCAGTAAAATTGTCACACGCGTTTCAATATTAAAGTTATGAGGTTTTTTTTTCCACTAATAAAGATGTAATGTTAATTTTTTTAAGCTTTCTTTTTATAAATCTGCAATTAAACCATATCTATCATACTTATTGTTGATATGCTTTTATGTTAAAAAGTGAGCAAGAAAACGTTTGGAAAGTTTTTTGGTTATCATCTTTATTACGGTTTGTTTTGATATTATTGATTAATAAAATATCCGTTTTCTTTAGTTTGAAAGAAAATTATAGGTTATTTTTTTTTTGCAAAATAACAACATTTTTGATTTGTAAAAATTTTCCAGCCGGTTATCGTTGCTAAAGTTGATGTATTAATAATATTGATAATTTTATGTGAGCTAATCCCAAAAAGAAATCATTTTTTTAAGTATTAAAAATATAATAAAAATCGGAAACTGTAAATTATGTTTAAAATTGTAAATGAAAATAATACTTCTCTTAAGAAGGTCTCGTGGTCCATTATTACAGTTGATCGTTCCTGAAGCGTCGTATTTTAGTATCTGCCCCATAGGGACCGGTTCTATTTATCCTCCGGCTACCTTTCTGTCATACTAAAGTAAAAGGGTGATAGTAATAGAATTAATTACGTACGGAGATACGATTTATTACTTGTACCTATTAAACGCTTGTTTATTTAATTGTGTGTTTCAGTTGAAGATATTATTCTATAACTTGAATTTATTTCTGTCTCTTTTTTGTTACGTGAGAATTTTAATACAATTATTCTTAAGTTACTTGCGATTACTCTAATTTTTATTTTATGAACATAAAACATGGCTTCCGATTTGTACAACCTTGTAATATGATAACTGACTAGAGGATCTTGTCAAATTAAATAATATGTTATATAATAAATTATACAGACGTCCAATCTAACACTTTAAAGATCGTTTATTGATACGTAGTACAAGGTTTTACCCTCGGTAAATATTCTTTTATTGTAACGATTTGAAGATTTTTGCTTCCTGTAGATTTCGAATAGAATTTAATTGGAGTATATAATGTCCTTCGTCAATGTCAAGTCTAAAATGTGTTGGGATCAATGTTTAACATTCATGGATGTAAAACTCAACGGTAGCTTCGTTGTATGTAAAAATAGGCTATGTCTAACTTTCAGAGCGAGCATTTTATACATAAAAAAAATATAATAGGTTTATTATTTGTTTGTGTACGTCGTGAGGCACGAGTTACACACGCTTGCACACTATTTTTATACAATAAAAAAATCATCATGACCTGATACTTTTTGTTTTATTTCAATTTGACGAATCGATTTCAAATTTCCGATATTTTTATGACGTGTCTATTTCTTATATCTTTTATTAGTGATATTTTGTTACCTAATTGATACTGGCCTATGCTATGTTGTTTTATATTTATAAAAATGATAAATTTTATATTTGTAAAATGATGTGATATACTGTGTTTGTAAGGTGTAATAGCTGGATGTACGTATACAATTAATGGAATTGAACGTGTTTTATCTAGGCAGGGGTTAAACCTAAAAGCTAAGCTATGTTTCAGCAAAATTCATTTATTTCGTCAAAGGTTCCGCGGTCGATGTCGCTAATAGCTCATAAATTTCCTGGGAGATTTTATTTGCAAAATTCCGCTTAAATTTATCTCGCACTCGTAAAAATGTATTTGTGAATTGTTTATTGATAAATTTAAAAGATAAAAAGAAAGAAAAAAAACAATGTTTTATAAAACGATAAATATGATAATTTACATTATATCCAGATACAAAACCAATTAATAAACGAGTTTTTGTCAATATTGTAGTATTGATAGGTAAAAAAAATAAACATACCAGGTACGTGTCGGACTCGCGCACGAAGGATTCCGTATCATTATCTGTAAAAATGGCAAAAAATCACTTCCTTACTAATATTATAAATGCGAAAGTAACTCTGTCTGTCTGTCTGTATGTTACGCTTTCACGCCTAAACCACTGA
>DVZL01005038.1:0-12366 GCA_018236625.1 Lasaia peninsularis
TTCATTGATTTTTACATTATTATCTTTTGTCTCATATAGGAAATTATTTATTTATTACAGAATTGTAAGCGTATCATGCAATACCAGGGTAGTAAAATTTTCTGTGAATGATTGAAAATAATTTTACCTGCTCACTTAACCTTATATGCTGCATTTTGTTTTCCTGATATTTAATTTTAATATGTATATCATAAGGTTATTTGTTAGTGTATATGAATTTACTTATAATGCTTAACATAAATTAATATATGAAGCTACGAGAAAAGCGTCTTTAATGTTTCTAATGTAAAATATTACAAACCGTGCTTTAGATGAAGTAAATATGCGCGCAGGAAATCCTTGAGGGATTTTCTCAAGTCAAATCCTGTCTTACATATAGGTAAGACAAATTACGATAAATTGCATATTACAAGTGCAATTACAAAGTAATTGTACTTAGAAACATTTCTCTTAAGTTGGCGTCTCGCAAAAGAAATTTGACCAACTCTAAGCTCCACAAAACTTTCTACCTGTATTTAAATATAAAATATACCATTTGTAATAAATATACGTTTATCGAATATGCTTTCAAAATCTTTTAATTTAATAACAAAAATGGAACAATAAATTTAATGTTGGTATATATGACGATATATCGATTTATTTTTGTATTAAGATAAATCAATAAATGTAAACTTAGTTTGGGAGAATTAAAACAAAGATCTGTATAATATATGATTTGTAACCAGTACCTTTAAACTGACAATAAATTTTGTTATTATCTTTGGATCAAATGTCATCCAAATCCATTCAGACGTATAGCATGATTAAATAACAAACATCTATTAAACATATTAAACACTTGTCATTGATATATAGATGATGTATTTCATGCAAATGTGAATGCGTAATTTAAGTTTTTATATCATTTATTTATTTAATTTTTTTGTACTTCATATAAAAATATGTTATACAAAAGGCGAGCTTAATGAGTATAGCATTATCTAACAATTAACCTTTGGACCAACAAAAAAAGGCAGATGCATAAAAAAGAAGCAATAAAATTAGAAAAAAAAATAAAAAAAAACAGAAAAAGAGAATGACAAAACTTAAAAAAAACTAAAAATATATTGAATTACATCAATATATAAAATAACAAAAAAATAAAAATGAGTGTTACATAGAATAATAAAACGCTGTAATCATAAATTAAAAGTAAGTAATAAGTGTGACTTTTAAAATATTTTTATAAAAGCTGGCCTATTTATTAGCTTATTTAATAATAGCGGTGCTATGAATCATAATTATAATAGACAGCACAAAGAAACTGCACCTTACACATAAAAAGCAACAGCTTGGCATTTATTACTTTATTGTACAACTACAAAGTAAACTAACTATAATGGAATTTTAAAAATAGTTTAAATAAGACCTATAACGAATAGGCTCGATGGACTAGTGGTCAAGTTTATTGTTACAACTTAAGTACATTTTCTAAGTGCACTAACTAAGAAGGAAAACATCATGAGGCAACCCGGATTCGTTTATTCGAAATCGACGTAATTTAGGATTAGGCCTGGTTTGCTTTTTGGATTGCAGAGGTCAAATGGCAGTCACTCTGTTTAAAAAACTAGTGTCCTTGTCAAAAACTCCCTAACTGATCCCGACATCAATTGATATAGAAACGTGGCCAACTAAAACGAAAGATTATGATCTATAACCATCTCTCTCTCCCTCTCTCTCCCTTGTAATTTAATCATCCTTATTCCGCTTATTTTACACAATACAGTCACTAAAATGACAACTACATAAGTGACAGTAGTAGTTATTTAAACCCCTGATCGACATCACGAAGAGTAATAAGTATAAAGATCGATACATGCAATCAACGAAGCTACGGCGTAGGCAGTCACATCTGTGGGTTACGGCGGCCTGCTACGACACAACGACTACTACACAATCGGGATGTTTTATGAGTACATATTCGTAAATCTATTCGATAAAAAAGACAATCATTCAATTTCGCTTTAGAATTATTAAAATAAGTACCTAGATGACGGAGCTTAGATCGGTGTTTTGTTTTGTTACTGATGAAAATATATGAATAATTAGTAGCCAATCACTGTTATTTTTTATCAAGTTATTGAAATCAGCCATAAAACAACATTTTCTTAAAATAAAACCAAGCTAGATTGATTTATCGCCCACAAAACCCCCTAAATACAAAATATTTTTTTTATCTTGTCAAGTTTAACTTTTAACCTCATAACTATGACTTTACTAGCTGTTGCCCGCGACGTTATTAATAAAAGCTATTACACTTTCTCGGGAACTATTTGAGATATTGAATTAAAAGCGCACTATGTCCTTCTCCAGGTCTTATATATTTGCTACGCTGAAGTTTACTAAAATCAGTTCATCTATTTCGTATTGCAACCGTAATACACATATAAATAAACAAACATTTCCATAATATTGGCAATGGTAAAAAAGGAAAAAATATAATCAAATCTATCGGAAAGATAATCTAAAAAAAAGGTTTAAAAACTTCTGTTCTCCAAACATCGAATCAAATCGTAAAAAATCGATAGGAACATAGTCGTTACATTTCGGAATCGCATCTCACTAACTAGCTATTAGTATTGATCACGCTTGGACTAATAAAAGCTTGGTTGTTTTACTTTTTACTGAGCACTCATTTAAGGGAGATGGCCAGTGTATATTCATGGATTTTTACGTTTCGTTGGGACAAGAAATAAGCCGATTTGTTTAACAGACATAATGTTAGCTACATTATATCTGTTATTATAACTGCAACCAATATCGCAATCTCAGTTTTGGTCTTTAATTTTATATTAGTTTTATTGTTTGCGCACAGAGAAGTTGTAGATAAAAAATATCTCGGTGAATAATAACGCGCAGCATTTTCTTTTAATTTTCGTCTCTCGGTCGGTATGTCTGTCACTCTCTGTATCCGGTCGCGACTTACATTGAAACTACTAAACCGATCGTAACAAAATTTGGTTTGGTTTTATGTTCCGACAAAGGTTATAAGCTACCTTTTATTTCGTTTACTCAACGGGTTTCTATGGGAGAGGGGATAAAGCCAAAATTTAAAATTGGCTATAATTTATGAACACATGCTGATTTAATTTATTTTTTCTTTGTTGAAGGATAAAACATACTTTATAGTTGTATATATCTTGTATTTTTCTCTAAATCGTGAGACTTGCAGTTCAAAAATTATATACAAAACCATTCCATAAATGGTATAATTTATCATTTTTTATGTATTTTAAGTTGTACATGGTTGTTGATGATCCCGAGTTGGTTCGGGTCCTGTGTGTAGAATAGACCATCTGCCTTCTTACCAGGCAGTTCGTAAGAGCCAAGCATAGGTTAATAAAGTCATAGCCAACAAGACCACTGGTAGTAGAGTGCTGTGCAGCAACTCGCCCGGGTAGGGATACACTACCTCACTTCTTCCTACCGTCATAATGACATTGTCGTGTTTCGGTCTGGAGGGAAGGGTAGCCGGCTTGCATATCAAGCCTAACACCCCGGCCACAGGACAGCGACGCACCTACAACGTCTATGGTGTCTATAGGCCACGGTTGTCTTTTACCATGGACCCATATTATTGTTCGCTTCCTTATCCCATAAAAAATATGTAGTCATCATAATCATCTGAATTTATTTCCGCGTTTCGAGTTTTTTGTAGGTTGGCCATATTCGATATTTAGCTACTCAAATTCTAACGTGTAGATTTCCCATGTGTTTCGTATATATATTACTCTTCATTTTTTTCCGCTACACGACAGTGCCTCGTGGACCATACATCGTGGTGTTTCTGTTACACAATTTTAATTTACGATTCATACGGGTTCAAAGGGGAGGCTTGGAAGCTAAATTCTCCGCAAGCCTTTATATATTTTACATCCGTAAAGTATTAAACGAAATTACAATGGCGAGTGCTAAAAATATGATGAGTGAAAAGCTACCTGTACTAAAAAATCATAATATAAATAAAAGCGAATCCCTAAAGATATATAAACCGAGGACAGATTTGATGTTTGTTTGGAATACGCTGTCCAGCGGAGTGTGTAGTGTTTTATTGCTCTTATCAGACTCGTAACTTCTAAATTCAGAAGATATATGAGTGCATGTTTAGATTAGCATAAACTAGATTGCTAAAGCACCTCACCAGTTTATCTAACGAGGTAGGGTTTGTTCAGTGGCGATTATAATAAAACTAGATGTCACCCGTAATTTTGATCGTGCTGTAAAATAAAAGAAAATATCATTTTCTACCCTCTGGACGGAAAACAGCTACTTTTCTCCCACTGCGCTAAATAATATTGCCAGTTTCCGACTAGTGAAAATATACTTACCTACATACTTATCTTGTTTTACTGCTTGAGGAGGCAAACCAATATTATATTATATTTTAATGTTTAGTTTAGAGTATAAATTTGGTAATATTATTATCACCAAATAAGTCCATAAAATATTTCTCTACGAAAAGCAAAAATTCTACGAGACAACATTGAGGTCCTACTATTTTTAATGTCCTTACATTTTCCCTAGTTTTTTTTATAAATGCGTCTTCACGAACATACCGCAAAAAAGATTATTGTTGGCATTTGCCAGCTCTAGCTAGTTGGTTAACTATTAGTGTGACTGGCTAATAATCACAAAGTCTCTAAAAAGGTCTAACAGCAAAGAATATGAAAATTATATAAAAACATTAAACATAAATCATTATCAATTTACAAGAAAAGAGACGAAATTTTTTTGATAAATAATTACTTTCGCAAAGAGCGAAAAAGCTTTTCTTATTTATTCATAAGATCAGCAACTGACAATAAACACGACAGCTCCCTGAAATGTATCCTTGAGAAGAAACATGTACGCATTTCGCCTCACGTCGCTCAGTAAATAAACTCGTTATTTTTCCTTTTAATTAAAATGGTGAACTCAACCGAAAGTAAATTTTTTTTGACAACAAACCAACACTCTCTACTACTAGTAAGTGACAAATGTAGCCTATTTACACCATGAACAGTTTAGGTGAGTAACTATTCTATGACCAGGGTGGTCGTATTAATGTGAAAGTCTACTAGTCTACCAGTTGCTTTATTTTAGAAGATAGTAGTATTAATGTAGTAGAAATAGACAAATTAGTGGAGTAACCGGACGGGTTGCTGATCACCAGTGCAAATCCACTATAACTTAGTACCTGGATGACCGAGCTTTTACTTATAACTATGCAATTTTTTTTAATTTAATTATCTTGAGGACAATTTTAGTAATTATTTTTTGAAAGTAATGTTCAATTTGATATCTAAAGGATCAGCATAATAATATATTAGGATTTAATTATTATGTCCTATAGCCAGACTTTTATTATTTTATGAAAGCTGAAATATTTTTAGGTACAAACAATTAGGTTGCTTCAAAGTTTACGTCAGCGACTTTGGCAAGTGTCAGGTAGCAAAGGTTTAATAATTTCTAGGGTTTAGAACTGTCACAAATGTATCGTAATTGTATTAGCTTTTCTATTTATAGCTACCCAATTAGTAAGTATACAATTTAGCTTTTACATCACTACAAAACTTGTAACACACAAAATTTGTGTGATACATCATTTAGAATATATTTTTGAAGAAAGTATAAAAAATTTGCTATTAGAATTTAAAGAAGTCATTAAGTATTTTTTAATACGCTCTTTATACTCGATATCTGTTAAAAGCGATGTTTTAGTTGACATTACTACATAATACGGTAGTCATTCCTTAATTTTTGTCGGATTCGGAAGCATTTGTTGAAAAGTTTGCGACTAAATATGGCAAAGATTTAGCTTATCGTGGAACTCTCGCTATAGTTATAGGATTTATAAAGATTCCATTACTCTAGTCACATTCCTGTGAGTGGACATTTGACATAAAATAAATAATGTTAAAATGACATAACTATTATTTAAAACGGCTACACATTGGATGTGTGGTTTATATATACTTACTTATGCATTGCCTTTAGTTAATATAATCTAAACGGATTTTATATTTGAACAGCTCTTACGTCAAATTAAAGAGCTAAAGCTAAAGTCATTGAATTTTAAGAATTCTTTTAAAATAAGTAAAGACAATTCAGCGTAAGGCCAGTAAAAACAAAAACATGTAGGTACTGAGTGTCAGTCGAGTGGAAAAAGCTTTCAAATGAAACAACATAAATTTTGTATCGCCCCGTTGTAACTGTTGTTAATAAATAATAGGATAACCTGCGCAGATGTACCGAAAAGTACAAAATACTTACAAACTTTATGAAACGATGTCAGGATGTGTTGCCATTGTTTAGCGTTCTTTACTACGTTTAATATTTCTCTAAATAATATAACATATTAACCTATTACTGTATTATTTCGATAAAATCTTAGGCTTCAAACATCCATTTTGGTAATCCAGCCTCAAACCTTGCCATTTACGAATGAGTTTTTTTAATTTATATGAGTGAGGGAAAACAAACAAGGAAACCTGGATTCGCTTATTAGAATTTAAGCTAGTCTAGCTAGAGCATTTTGCCTAGTTTTTTCTGTGACATTAGGGAGCCTCTGATATAATACGGGATGAGACTAGGACGAAAAAGACTCCAGTGAGACTAGTCAATAGATCTGTTTTTTTATGGGATACAACCCACCCAATCGTCAAAATTGAGTGACTTACACAATCACTCTCCGGAGAACCAAATCTATCTTGTAGAAAAAGTAATTAAGGATAGTAGGAGGTAGTAAAGGATGTAGTCTTTAATATAAATCTATTTTTAAAATGTACACTCCAACTATACCCGCAGTATCCAGAACACACAAAATGTACTCGTATTGATAAGACGAATTCAGTCCACATGAGTCCTTCTTGCATGGATGTAGTTAGATCCTTTTGTCTAGACAACATATTAAACGATCTAGTTGAGTCTTATGTATAAAGCATCAATTTCCTCAACTCTCGTATACTACATGGTTATTTAACGTGTGCCACATTGTACGGCAGCACAACCCTAATGAGAGTTGACTTCACAGCTCGTAAATGCGGTTGTATTACACAAACCTGTGAATATACACGAGTATGGCAATGGAGTACTCTTGTTCATACACAATGCTGCATAAAGTCTGTCTCTACACCCATATTTTATAATGTAGTGAAATATTTATTCCTTCAAAAGAATAATCGTCTATTTCAGTACGTAGTACAATGAGAGACTTAAAAATTTAAGCTTATATTAATAACCAGTCGTGTCCGCGACTTCGTCCGCGTTTTTATTTAATAATTTGATTTTACAAATTTCTAACATAAAAGTGGTCTAAGCCGTTCCTTATTACATCAGCTGTCTGCCAGTGAAAGTGCCGTTAAATTCGGTCTAGCCGTTTTAGAGATAAGCGGGTACAAACAGACAGACTCCAATTTTATTTACTTGTATAGATTGAAGTCAGATTATGTTGGGAACAAGAAGCTTTTTTCATGGTAAGAAACAATTATCGCTCACATGCATCGAGTTCAAAAACATCGTTGAAACTGCAGGATCGCGTATACGAGATTATCGGGGCTACCTTACCTGCCAGCACAGAACACGACAACGATAATAACCGTTGCAATGACTGTAGAAATAATTAAGGCAGTGGTATTTTCGGACGAACTGATGCACATCGCTCTATGCATTTATACGACAGAGTACTTGTATTTATACACAAAGGTATATAAAGTAGGTCAGCGGTCCCGTGACGCCTGGGGGCTCTACGATAGCATCCCTGCTCCCAACAATATTGGAAATGTGGTGGAACATTTAGTCCTGTTAAAATTTTAGTTTATATTTATTTTGAAGATCGCGTATTTTGTTAAAACAGCGGTGCAGCTATTAAAGCTATGGTGTTTATTGACCGAGGTTGTATCATACCATAAGAACCACGTGCTTGATCTTTCTCTTCATTAATAATAAAGTCAAAATAAAACTACTGAGTAAACTGAGTAGTACTTCAGTAGACCATAGTACCCTGTACATAGTAGTACAGGGTTCAGCGGCAGCTTCAACAAATGAAAACTCTATACTATAATTATAACCTGAAACAGTTGCAAACAAACAAAGATGATATATAATAAGGCTAAGAGGATTCCTGGATTAGTAAATCTCCCATTTATTTTTCTCCTATTTCCTTCCCGATATATCATCAATGTACGGTTATTTTAAAATATTATATTTAGAAAAAGCTTTGCATAGTATAAAGTTCGCGGGCGTAGTCACAAAGGAAGATACTAATAGAATGGTGCAGTATAGATAATCTATTAAGCCGGTAAAATGCTTGAAAGCCTGAAAGCTATATTGATAGAATTAGCTTAATAGTCATCGCTGCATATGAATAAGCTGGGATTGATGGAAGGGTTATTATAAGCCTGTAAATCTAGTATTAATGGTAGTGTTGTGCCAGATATCCGTGAATATTCGAGAGACAAGAAAAATCCGAATCTGTTCTTAGATATGGATTGAATATCATATCTTTTACCATATTCAATTGCATACATGTGTAATTAGGTTGCAATAAAAAAGTTTAAATTATTTGTACGTTTATCATTTATTATCTGTATAAATAAAAAAATAAAATTGGAGTGTCTGTTGTAATATTAAAATAACCACTTTTTACTATATATATTTGGTATAATATGTATTTTTTAGAATTTTTTATATATCTGTCTGTTTGTACCCTCAAATCTCTGAAATGGCTGGTCCAATTTTGACGAAACGTTCACTGGCAGACAACTAATATCACGAGGAATAACTTAGGCTATTTTTAGTTTAGAAATGTATAAAATAGGATATTTGAATAAAAACGCGGACGAAGTCGCGAGCACAGCTAGTAACAAAACAATTACAAACTGCGTTGAGGACTTTTTGAAGACACCTAACTCAGTAATAAGTGTCACTAAACTACAAATAAATCAAAACTAATATGCGCAATACGTGAATTAAGGTATACTTCAAGTGAATTTCGAGTGACTATCATAAATTGAGTGAGAAAATTAAGATTCGTTTCCACGTATCTTGACAGCAAATATCCTTATTCGTACCGTATCCGCGGATACATCGCTAACCATCCGGCACATCACTAGTATGGACACACATACTAGCATAGGGTATTACAATTAGCGTATTAGTGTAGCATGAGATTAATATTTGGTTGAAGCAAAGCTCAGATTTTATTGCGCTTCAATACACATATATTAAGAAAATCTAATTATTTTTAATTTAAATAAAAGCTTATATTATTATTTGTTACACAAAGGTGGTCTTATCACTGAAGTAGCAATCTCTGCCAGACCATCATTGCAAAATATATAATATATGGTGACAAATTATTGAATAAGATAAATTAGTACTACATATATTTATAAAATTGAAATTTAGTAAAACTGACAAAAACGGACTCCAAATTCATCATCATTTCGACTAAGTCAAAATATTTTTTGATTATTTTTAAAAAGCACAAAATTGATTTTCATAACATGAACAAGAATAATGAAGATCCATTTACAATCAACGGTGTAATTATTAACAAACAAACAAAACAACACACAAAAGAATTAAGCATCTCATGTTTTTGAAAAATAATGCTTGGTTTAAAACTAATCTCATTAATTATTTGCGAATAAAAATTAAACTCTACAAGTACCTTATTAAAAGATCTACGAATATTTTTAAGTTATATTTATTTGAGGAGTCTCTAAAACCAACTGAATTTATTTTTCAGCGTAAAAGTGCTGAGGTGACAAACGGTTGTAGCAACTCATTACTTTTAATGGGTATTCGGGCTCAGAAAAGATCTTAAAAGTTTTTTCCTCTTCCAGCTTCCCGCATCCCGCATCTCTCCAGCTTTAGTAATTAGGTTAAGATCTTTAAATTAAGTTCTATTACCTTCATGTATTTAAAGGTATAATTATCTATTTAAACTTTTTTATCTATACATCTATACAAATAAAATAAATTGAAGTGTCCGTCTGTAATATTAGAATAAACGCATATTTATATATAATAAATTAAATGCATATTTTGAATAAACATACGGTGCCTACATAATATACTATTAAAATACCTTTAACAATTTTAACCGTCTGTCAGTTTGTTCCAGATAATTTCTGAAGTAGCTAAACTGATTTTGATAGGACTGATTTTGACATTTGCAGATTGATACAATAAGGTTTACGTTAGGCAAATTTTATTTTAGACATGTATAAAATCGAATAATTAAATAAAAACCTATACCATATTTATAACCATATTATTCTATATTCAGCGCCGCCGCCTCGTTTTTCGAGTGGATAGCGTACACGCCTAACCGCATCGACTAACCCCGAGGCTCGTGTCCGATTCCCGACGGGGACAGACATTTGTGTGATGAACATTGATGTCTGTATTTCCTGGTCTAGGTGTTTATTAAATTTATTCTTATATCTATTTAAGTATTTCTATGTATTGGTATCGTTGGCTAACACCCATAACACAAGCATATAACTTACTTACTTTGGGGTTAGATCAATTAGTGTAATTTGTCCTGTAATATGTATATTATATTATTATTATTATCTGACTGCCCGCGAACAAAAAATAGAAACTTAAGTGACAATTTGCCATACTGAGCCTGATTTTTAACCCCTTTATAAATTTTACTTACCACCACCAAAAGTTCAGATTTCACTCCATCCACATACACACCCATGATGCCTTTTGAAGAACAATCTACATCACCTCCCATCATCACAGGAGATCCAAACTTCTCAAAATGAGTTCTCAATGTTTCAACAATATTTCGAAGATCGTCACCCTTATTAACATGAATAATTTTGCAAGGAATTTCAAACAACTTGTCAATAACTAGACACGCCTACAAGTAAAAGGTTAATAGCACATTGAATAAGTAAATATATCAACAATATTCTTTAAATTTATCTGGATAGTCTTTAAGTTTTTTTCTTACTTTATCTGAAAAACATAATTTTACCTAAGTTTGTGCCTGACATGGCAACAGACTTGCCACCTGTCACACCATAGGGTCTAATATCATTGGTTAATTGTAAATGCATATTTTATACTTTTGCCTACTCTTTTGGAAATATGGGTATGGGTAATATTTTTAAAGAATATTGAAAATGTAAAATTTATAAAGATATGTAAATTTTCATTGAAATTTAGTGTCCAATCAATTTAATGTCAACTGTTAATTTACATTGTGATAAATAATATTAGAGAACAGCTGAGTTAATAACGGTGACTTTTTTCTCATCCTTTTGAGGAATCTATTGCTGGTGGCACAAAGTAATTTGCCAAAAGAATCTTCGAGAAATCGGTTGACTAATTTGTGTATAGTAATATTCAGCAATACATTAGTAAGTCCTCGGCTTTTCATGTACAGTTGTCATAAGAAGTGGTAATCACATATTATGATGATAGCCACATGCTAGTTTACCTGCCCTTTTAAATAAAAACCTGGAATATGTAAATAATGCTGCAGGTAATGCCTTTTTTGAATTAATGAATATTCCCAGTCTCATATCATTTATGTAATACTCGATTTTACCATTTTACTATAAATAAATAATAATAATAAATAAATATTACTGAACAAATTACACAGATTTATCTAACCCCAAAGTAAGCACTTAAATACTTGTGTAATGGGTGTTAAACAACAATATTAATACATAGAAATACGTAAATATACTATTATACAAGAATATATCTATAAGATACGATGATAAAATAAATTACAAGCATCTGGTCCAGCAGATAATGATAAATAATAATGAAAACCTATGCTGATTAATAAGCTGAAGAGTTTGTTTGCAGGTTGAACACACTAATCTCAGAAACCACTTGATCGAAATGAAAAAATCTTTTTGTGTTGAAATTGAAGGAAGACTATAGGGTATATAAAATTTACTATGACTTATAGGAGGTGGAGCAGCATGGTAAAATGTTGCAAAAATGTGAAAATTTTATTCGAGGTCTTTCCTTGTGTGCTAATGTTGGAAGACATACATAATTTTTGCATCAATTGCACCATTTAATGGTATAGGTAATTAATGCAAAAATCATGTTTTCCAAGATTGTTCCTCTTTAAAAGTTTTAAAAAAGTCCACAACAGCATATGTCTAGTTTATAAGATTTATTTTATTCACTACAACCTCTTTTATGGTACCTAATCAAATTAGTTCTACATTATATTATTTGCAATAGTATTTTAATAAGCATGATATGATTTTGTATTAATTTTTTTTTTAAGATATTGGAAGGCAAACAAGCAGACAGATTTCCTGATGGTAAGAAATACACGTCGCCTATAGACAC
>DVZL01005039.1:0-12365 GCA_018236625.1 Lasaia peninsularis
CTTGGCGAAAATCAAGCTTAAAGATTCCGCTACATACATACATACATACATACGTACAACCCAAGCTAATAAAAGCGCATTAAAAAGTACCTCCACGCCTATTATCCCCGAAGTGTTGCTGAGGTGTGCTAGTATATCCACGACTCGTGAGTCCAGTAGATATCATGGCTCATGTGATGGGTGGCAAGCCGATCGCCACTTCGGGCACATTCCAATCCCGGGCAATGTCATGTTTAATGTCTAAACAGGCGATATCTGTATTGTTATAGCACAGAGGCATATCTCATATAAGTTAGAAGTCGGACCTGCCAGTCGGGGCTGAGCGTGAAGGCGAGGTCCTGTCCGCGCCACACCCACACGCCCGAGATGGAGCTGTCGTTGTCGGCGCCGAACAGGCACATTGACGCGAACGCCTGCTTGCGCATCTTGTCCAGCCGCTGGAACATACCTGAAGAAAAAAAATATCGTCACCACATATACCAGAGACACTCTTATGCACCCTTGATTAGTTGGTGATATCAGGTCCCATGTGACAGATGGCAAGTCTGTCAGCCATTTTGGGCACAAATCGTCTCAGACAACGTTGTTCTTTCAGATAAACAGAAAAAAGTTATAAGAACAGGATGTCCTACTCCGGAATCGAACCCAGGACCTTGTGGGCTAAAGTGGGTTACAGATTATGGTCGACCTCAGAGACAACTATACTATTAGCAGACTTCTCTGTGATATAAAAACAATATTTTCTATTTTATGTTGCGTACCAGTGATGAGGTTACAGCTCATGAAGACCTTGGCCAGTTCCTCGGGGTACTTGTACTCTGCGAACCAGATGGAGTAATGTTGGGGGTCAAAGTTCTGCCAGAAGAATGCGATAGACTTTGCCTCCTCCTCGTTAGAGTAGCTACGTTTGAAGGCATCCATATTGAATGTACTGAAATATGATTTATATTAAATATATTGTTATTGTTGGATAAAAATATTTTTTTAAAAACAGATGTTGTCCGAGATGAAGTCCGAGTTCTGTTTTTTCCACAAGTGAAATTATACACATTAATAATAATTCTTATTATTGTTTTTACCTATTCCGAATTTTCTGAATTCTCGATTTCATCAATTATGATTTATATAACTTCTTATTTTACGGAAAAGTACAGTTAGACAAATTTTATAAAATAAATCAATGATAAATAATATTTGAAACAGTAAAACTTGACAAAATATCTTTCTTTATTTTTAACTAAACAATATTATGCACAACAGAAATAATGCATAAATTAATTATCAATTAAGTACTGGACGCCAAATAAAACTCCCGTTTTTATTTTTTGTTTGCAAATAGTACTGGTAGACGGCCTTCAGTAACTTCTTACCTCGTTTGCCGATTTCCAGAAAATCTAACCCATTTCCCCAAAAATCGTAGAAGCCATCATTTTTGTGCAATCTAACTATTAATATTACAAAATTGTGATGCAATAAAACAATTTACAAATTATATATGGATATGACATAGTATATAAGTAAGAGTAAGAAATTTCATAAGCTTTTTGTACTGGCCTACGTATAAAACAAAATATGGAAAAATAAGAATTTATAAATTAACCTTGTTGAAATCTAATGATGTGGAAAATTTAGAATATGAATAAAATCTGAGAAGGAAATTTTCTAACATGGAAAATATATCCTATAGATAATTCAGAAATAGGAATTAAACGCTGGGTTCATTTTTCACTGTTTGATTTAAAAAAATATAAACAGTACCTACCCCTTGGGCAAACTGTCGAAGGGGTCTTTGGACTCAACAGGTTTTTCGAACTCTTCCTCTGGGGCAGGCTCTACTTTTTCTGGCTTGTCTTTCTTCTCTGGTTTTTCTTTCTTTTCTGCTTTCTTATCTTTTTTGCCTCCCTCCTGCAATATCAAATTAAACATGTATTATTGTACATATTATTATCAAAGGAAAATTTTCTTCATTTTCAAATTAATGTGAAGAAGATTTGTTTTTGTTGAGCACACTATTCACAGAAACACATTCTGCCATAGAATATAGCAGAAATGTATGCATTTGACATTTTATTGTAAAGAAATGCTGCAAAACAAGCAGGCAGTGTTATTTCCACTTTGTTTACATATGGATTGGGTCGGTACACAACCTACTCCTGCAGCATGCTAACAGCAGTAAGTAATGTGTAGATATGAAGAAAAAGGTTGCGTATCCCGTAACTCTTTTCACACAAGACGTTTTAAGTCAGTTGTTGATGGCTAAGATAATTGTTAAGTGCAGAGCCAGTAACCGACCTTCTTGCCCTGCAGCTCCTGGTACTTCTTGGGGTCGTACGTGGGCGGCGCGGCGCACAGCTGCACGTCACCGACCACACTCTTGAACTCTTTTTGGTGGGCGAGCGTCAGGAACCAGCGCTGCACGTTAACCAGGGGCTCCCGGATGCTCGGGTCCAGGACATGCTGAAAATTTACACAAACTCATTATAATTCTAAAATATTTAAAACTATCAGCATTAAGCCTTGATGAGTGTTTGAATAAAAGAAATATTTTATTTAACGTTGAATATGTTTATTACTTGCGTATACATTTTCTTATGAACGGCTCTCCTGAAGGTGAGACGACCATAAAATGCTTACATAAAGGTCTAAACTGGAGAACACGAGAGTGGCGAGTGTTACTGTACCTGAAAGGCGTGTAGCAGCGTGCACCAGAGCGCGATGTCTGCTAGCGTGACGCGGTCGGTGACGAGGAAGGTGCGCGTGAGCAAGTGGGCATCCAGAACACCCAGCGCAGCCAGCAGGTCGGACCGCGCGCGCTCTACGTTCTGGAAATATACCATACACCAAACGTTATGCAGGACTTTTTTGCTGCACTATTTTACAGCCTTTTATTCATTAAATACACTGGTGATGTCATAGGCAGCAGCATAGCCGTTAAAAATATTTATTATGAATATGATATATCTTGAATGACAAATGCAAAAGAACCACTTTTAGAATATAGAATATTTTTAAACTTTGGTAATTGTATTACCAAAACATTTATGAGCTAATGTGATTCACATAAATCAATTTTGTATTTTACTTTTAAAACTAAACCATTAAAAAAATGTATTTATTGGCACAAATTAAAGGGAAACAATAACAAAAAAAATGAAACCATTAAAACCTAACCAGTAAGTGCCCAATATTTGAAATGAAATGAAAATACTTTTTATGGCATAATGTGTTAAAATTTTGTTACAAAAAATGTTTATTGTACAAATATATTTTACCATGTGGTGATGTGCAAACATTTATTATAAATTATTATATTTATTATAGAATTCTTTGCTAAGTATTACTTTATACCCAACTTAGTTCAACCATATGACTCATAAGATATTATTATCTTTTCTTTTCAAGTTGTTATAATGGATTCTCAGATAAAGCAACACAAATTTCAATAAGAAAATATTCACTTTGTGATTATCAAAACGTAATGTTGCCCGAGATTGGATTTGTACCCGATATGGCAACAGACTTGCCACCTGTCATAATATGGTCAAACCCATTTTTTCCCTGTCCAAAATCCCTCTGCCACTCGTGTAAATTAAAATAATTAATAATAAAATTGCATACAAGTTATACTAGGGAAATAAAGAAACAGATATATAAGACACTTAAAATATCTACAATATTTAGAATGAACGCAGGCCATATTTTATAAAACTAGTTTTAGAAGCAGCAGTCTGATTGGCAACATCATGGGTAATTTCTAGTATATAATTTGAATTATCTAAGAAAGCAACAAATATTTTCTTCACTTTCAATTTATTTCATTAAAAAACATAAAAATATGTTATAGTGTATTTTTTGTGTGAATTATATTTGTTAAGGTTAAAAAAGGTTAAGAACTATGGCCACCATGAGATATAACTGACGAACCAATGAACTTACCTGTTTGTTGAACTGCATAATGCCGAGATATGGGAAAACCCATGCACAAGAGGCAGGCAGAATCTCACTGTCAGCCCAGCACATCCACTGGAACACACGGGACTGGGTAACCACATCTGCGCCACGTAAGGGGCCATTTGCCACTGAAAATTACATAATCATTTATATTAGAAACATTCTCATTTGTCTAAGGGAAATCTTATTTAGGAACAAATAAAATGTAAGAGAATTGAAATTCATGTCTTTTTGTGAGATTATAAACAATAATTTATACGTGCATATCTTCGTGCCAAGCTATTTGCATAACAGCCAGAGATTATTGAATGCCAAGTGTAAAAAAATAAATTATTATCATACGTATATAAAAAATATTATTTTGATTTTGATTTTAACATTCAGTTAGTATTGTTATATTCCATACATACTATGTACTGAGAATATATGTATTTTCTTGTAGTAGGATTATATCAATATTAAAAAACAATATTTCAGTCTGGATAATTATAAAATTTTGTTAAAACATATGATTTTTATCAGATCTAACTCATTAATATGAAGATTAAAACTTGGAAAGACTCTTTAATGCATCAAATTACAACTGCTTTAATTTTTTATGCTAGATAGTACACTAATGACACCTAATTTTGAGTCACCAAAGCTCACCTAAACCACAGAGATCCTTGTTTTAATTTTTGTTACTATTTATTAATTTTAAAAAAACTTAAATTCCAATATTAAATTATAAGTTGAGATTTGATGAATCAATTATAATGAAGAATTGCAACTCATTAGGCAAATTTTCTTTCATAAGTACATATTATAATTTCATAATTTCTTATAAAATTGCAGAGTCAAAAATATTAATTTCAAAACCTTTAAATACCAATACATACCAAACTACCTCATGCTACTTACATAAATAGAAAAATGTATAATGAAAAATGGTTTTAAATTAATAATGTATGTCCAATCAAAAATAATATAAAAAGGAAATTTATAAACATGGTGATGATAATTGTAAAAGTCATATACTTTGAGATAAATTCTTGTTAATATTAATATGTACCTAAAAATTCATTCTTGATTAAGAAATCTATTTATTTTCTTGTAGTTAGTTCACACATTGAAATAAAGAATTTGCTATCATTCGGAAGAATAGTTATTCTTAGATTTTATTTAAGGATGGTCGTATAAATAATACAAAACTTGGCATTATTACTGTTCAGGTTATGACAATTATCATGTATAAGGTTTGTTGTATTAATGACTAAAATAAGCTAAAGAAAACTCACCATAGTAAGCGATTGCGTTGCTTTCAGTCAGTAACACTTTCCCATCATTACTTTCGAATGCTGGCACCTAAAAACCGGCAAACATACAGTATGTACACCGTTACACGTCACCGTCAATAACATCTGATCCGATAGCACCAAAAAATGACTCACTTTGCCTGATGGGAATTTCTTCAAGAACTCTGCAGATTTATTAGTTTCACCAAACACAAAGTTAGAGGCTACTTTCACATCCACAGCAGAATATTGTGCAGCAATCAGTGCCTTAAAGGCACGGAAATTTTCTGGATAAGTATACAGTACCTAAAAATAAAGACGCAATATTTTAAAAAGCTGTTACCGTAAAGCAATCTTTTTAATATATAATACAAAATACTATGATTCCAAAGGTATTTTGAGATAAAATTTGTAACCTACCCCGGCCGCCATGACTGCTGTTCAAAAAGAAGGGCGAGAAGGAGGAAGCGGGGGCCGGGGGAAATTTGTCAGCTGTCTCTTTTGTCATATTTGACAATTATTTTTTTCCTTATAAAAATCCATCTAAGAAAATACTAGAAAATAGTAGTTCTTGTTCCTAGTACTATGCATACTTAAATATATAAATAATTAAGATCTAATACATCTTAGGAGTAATAGCACGTTATCTCTTTAAAATATGGGGATGACAATGTGATTAAATGAGTTACTAGTTCAATCGAATTCATAAACTTAACTGGCAACGTGATCTAACATAAGAAGGGTAATAAAGCTTATACTAAATTTCAAGAATACTATTTTTTAGAATTTTTTAAGAATTTGAGTACAATCGTCTGCCATTAAGTTTTACAACAAGTAAAAATTTAAGGTTCTCAAAGTAATTACGTTGTTGAATAATATTTGCTGACAAAAATGCTCATACTATAAGAAACGTAGACCAATAAACCCATGTGATTGAGTATTTGGTCACACATCACAATTACGGTGAAGAAAAACCCAAAAAAATATTATAAAATATTGGTCTTACAGTCAAGTTTTGTGTCCTAAGAAAAAATAGGTACCTGGTTGTAAGTATCCATGGAAGTATCTGAAAAAATATTATAGATTAAATTCTATAGATATTAGGTACCTACCTAGGTAACCGAGCAAGTATTTCAAACCAAATATTTCTCTGATATATTTTGATTTTAATATTTTATGATAGTAATAATTTAATTTCACTTTTTTAATTTCTATAGGACAATGAATATATTATGCTCGCCTAAGTTATCAGCTGATTTGCAATCATCATTTCTCAGCTATAGGTACCTTTAGCTTCGAGGTACCTAATAGAAATGTCTCTGAGAAACTGGCAATCTGCATCCCCGCAGTGGAATGTCAGAATTTCAGATATTTTATCTGTCAAAATTATTTATATCGATCTCGATTTGATGGTGTGTTCCGCAGTGAATTCGTTTTTCTTAACGTTTGATTATTTATCCATTGACATAAACTACCGATAAAAATTATAGATATTTAGTATATTTAAAATCAGTGTAGTAAATAATCTAGAAAAATGGTAAGTCACCAGAACATTAACTCCGAAATAATTTATATAAGAAATTATATTTTTTCGTTACTTGCTCTATTTGACCAATTATAGTAAACCGGTGAAATAATACACCTCTAACGTACGTTTAAAAAGTGGCTAATCTATAAAACAGTTTGAATATAGCTTGTGTTAAACCTTTTGCCAATCACCTGTCGTTATTTTGCAGGGCAATGAAAACTCAATTCCAATGGAACTATGTTCAAATTGTAAGTATATAATAATAACACTTGTGCAGTAATGAAAATCTATTCCTATGTTTTTTTATTATTTTGACTAGCTTTCTCAATATTTGGAGTGATCCTTAAGTAATTAATATTAAACTATTTTGATTAACAAAAGCAGCTGTTTGAAGCGCTATGAGTGTACAAGAGTGCTCTATCATGTTGTAAATTGCGAGCGGCATACTGAAGGGATGATAATGTGAGGTTTGTTTCAGCCCGTGTAAACTGCATTGATTTTAAGGTGGAGAACTGTGAGTGCGTAGTGTCACTCGCTGGGCATCATCTCCATGTTAACACAGCACGTACACCCTTCATATCCAGAACAATTTTTCTCAACATGTTTCCATTTCACTATCCTATTTTACATGATTATGTGTACTAATTTTGCAATTGGCACAATAATGTGTGCTCCATCTATGTCAGCTATTTTCTCAAGCCATTTAAAGTTGGCTAACCACAATATCCTTACTGGATTTAGAGAACAGGAAGTTCAGATTAAAGATTTAACCTCCCGCTTATTATCTTTGTTTGCCTTTACCGCTATCTCTGTTTGTGTGCATATGCTGTGCGCATAGATGCTTATCTCTTTGTATATTATAATTTTTTCTGTTAATGTTTATTTTTAGTTGAATAGATTGATTTATCTTCGCTCTGAACTTTGGTTTACAAAAATTGTTCTGGGTGTACATTGACATGGCCTGTTGGCTAGTGCATCTGCGTCACATGCCTATAGAAAACAAATGTTAGATTTTGTTCATGATTGTTATGTTGGTTAAGTATGTTTGTAGCTGTTGAATTATGGAGATTTGTAATGGGGGATGTTAGGTATTGTAACATTACATCGACTTTATGTAACAATTTATTCCCAATAAATCAAGGACAAGGACTTGTTATGTGGTAAATATTAATTGTTTAATGATTGGATCTTGTTGTTTAGACAATACAGTTATATTAGCTGCTAAACTAATAAAAGGTAACTATTATGTTAAATGAGTTGGTTATAGAATAATATATTTTTATTACATTTTAAGTATTGCAGTAACAACTAAATGGATAGTCAATAGATTCAGAATAAAAAGTTTAGCATCTATTATAAAAATAATTTGTGTTCTTGGTGTGTATCTAGATGAATGATTTATATTTTAGGGTTGCCACCTTTATTTTAGGATACCTTACTACTTACTTTATATTTGAAGTACCTTCAAGCCTATTATCCCGAAGGGGTAGGCATAGGTGTGCTAGTATATCCACGACTCGTAAGTCCAGTAGATATTATTGTATATATTTGAAGACGAAAAATTTAAAAATTATTTTTGAGTTAAATATTTTTGTGTTGGCTGAAAGAAATCTCTATTAAGAGATAAGCCCACATTTTGTGCATATATTTTTTGTATGTGATTAAGTTCATTTTTTATATGTGATTAAATAATTAATAATTATTTGTTAAATCTAATTTCTAATAATATTAATGTAAAAAAGCAGCTTATTGTAATCAAATGTGGTAAAGTTTTCAATGTGGTTCTATTTTGAACTCACAAACACACTTAAGCATTTGAATTTAAAATATAATCTTAAGTTGAATCTGACTTTCATGGGATAGCAAAAACTTGAGTTTAAAATAATAATAAAATTATAAATATTGAATGAAAGCATAATAAATAAATTATATCAATTGTCATATGATTTTGAAACTTATAAATATGAATTTGTGAATAATATGTCATTCATTGAAAATATCCATAAACAATAATGTATATCCAAAATAATATACATTATTGTTTATGGCAAACAAATGTAAAAATATTTACTAAATATACTGAAAATTGATCTAGACATGAGAATAGATTTACTTGTTTCTGAGACTCAATGTTTCAATCTATTTGCATTTGGTCAGAAGCTGCAAGGTCTTGTTCTATAGTCCGAACTCCCAAGGGTAGATTTTCATCAATCGTCACACCATATCTATCATCACTAGATACCCCTACACACAACACCAACTACATCACCAGTTTTTGCAAACGGCTGATTTGCTAGTCACTGGATTTAATGCTGAAGACATTATCTATTTTCTCTATTAAAGTTTTTATATTTCTTAAATTCTATGGCCATCAGGTTTAGATATTTATGGATGATTTATTTCTCTTGCCTCTATAACAACTAATAACAATGAAATAAATAATAAAGGAGGCTCCCATAAAACAAATTTTGGTTTTTTGATTGATATTAACAACAACAGCTTGTCCTTAAAACCTTTAAATATTCACAGAATTTTTTTTGTATGTTCACTTTAAAAATAAATAATTACATTTATGGTTCCCATACAACTGATGTGAATTGATTGCCATTTTATTTGGTTTCTATACCCGAAGGGTAGAAATGGTAAAAGGAAACCCTATTACTAAGAATCTACTGTCCATATTCTGTCTGTCACCAGGCTGTCTCTTGTATACATTCATAATAGCTTTGAAATTGAAATTTTCGCAGATGGTGTATTTCTGTAGCCC
Source organism: Lasaia peninsularis (assembly GCA_018236625.1). Classification (NCBI taxonomy): domain Eukaryota; kingdom Metazoa; phylum Arthropoda; class Insecta; order Lepidoptera; family Riodinidae; genus Lasaia; species Lasaia peninsularis. Next base: position 9,521 of record DVZL01005039.1, read on the forward strand.
CTATAATAACAAATACTAGAAACAGTATAAAATAAATGTACATATAAAGAGTGTTCCCATACAACAAACGTGATTTTTTGGAGTTTCTATAGATAGCACAGAACTTGGCCGGTTTTATAAAGTAAAAAAAATGCTGCAATTTAGCAATATGTCTATGTTAGTTAATGACCTATGTATTGTGAAAGTTGTTATTTTGAGATACTATGCTTGGTAGTCTTTCCTACACTGCACTATTCGTCTTCTTGTGTATTTAGCGTGATCTCTAGTAAATCATTCGTTTGATTATTGTACGAATTAGCTATAGCAAAGGTGGCAACCCTTAACACAAGTCCATGATCTTTTTATTTTTGCCAAGTATAACATCCCCCATTACCCTAGTGGTCTGGTGTTAGGCAGGCTATAGCGGCGGCTTACAACTTACGCTTTTATATGTTTCTGAGAGACGAGCTTCGGTCACGAGATCGTGAGGTATATGCTTTGTATGTTAATTATAGAAACAGCGGCGCTGACATGACGCGATGGCGTCTATAGTCCTCGCTTTGCCGTCACTATTATAATAATGCAGCGTAGTCATCTTGACATTCCGACATCTATAATCGAAACTGTTCCACCATATTTCGAACTATGTCGAACGGTTTATTTCGAGATAAGTTTACTATATTTTACGGCGATTTTTATGAAAGGGAAAGAAAAAAAAGTAGTAAACAGAAATATCCTTAGCGTTTACGTTTGTAGTGAAACAGTGAACTCACGTATAGAGATAAAATGTAAAATCGATAATTTGTTTGCACTCACTAAACTGATTTTGACTAAAATGGCTTTTAGTTTAAAATTAATTCAGTGGTTTTCCTATGTAAGTAGCGAACATTAAAGTATAAAGACATTTGTTAAATGTATATTTGAAATGTCTGTTAGTGTAGACATTAAACTTTTGCGAATAGACTTTTCGTTTATTCAAATTACTTTCATGCAAAATACAAAATATATTTTAACTACTCCGCCTAATATAGCCTATGTCATTCGGTGACAATTCCCTGCATTTTAAATATGTAATATCTTTACATGTTATAAAACAAAGTTAATTTCTCCGTCTGTCCCTATGTACGCTTAAATCTTTAAAACTAAGCAACGGATTTTGATGCGGTTTTTTTAATAAATGGAGTGATTCAAGAGGTAGGTTTTTATGTATATAACATGTATAGTATACAAATGTACAATGTGTTTAAGATACCTACATAATTGGATAAGGATTAATACTGTATTGCTTAAAATCGCTTCGTAAATAAGCAATTATTTCCAGTAAAAAGTAAAGGATAAATAGTGGTTATTGTGGGTTATCTCTAAGAGAGAGACGTATGTCATCGCGGATATTTTGCCTTATCTCGTTAAGTTTAGCCAGCGCTTGAAATACAAGCGCAAAAAAATCCGCATATTTACGACATTACATTAGAAATATCAAAAATTATTAGTGTTTCTCTACTATATTATGCATGTGTTATAAATAAAAATCTTCCTCTTGAATCATCTATCTATTAAAAGAAACTGCGTCGAAATCCGTTGCGTATTTTTAAACATTTAATCAAACAAAGAGACAGACGGAAGGGGTTTTGTATTCTTTAACTTATATTCTTTCTGAGTGCTCTTACGATAAAACAGAACGTCGTGAGAAAACTCGGATTCCGTTTATCGGAGTTCGACTTAATTTTGTATTAGGCCTAGTTCTTCTTCTGGGTTACAGAGGTTTCTTCAGATGGCAGATTAGCTGGCCTATCACGATGTCATTTGATATAGAAAAGTTAAGACGAAGAAAATTCGTTATCCAATAAAAAATAATAATAAAAATCGGACTATTCCGTAAAAAATTATGCATATAATTTATTAATTCGTCCCATTGAGAATTTCCACTAACGAAAAAACGGAGTCGATTGGAAAAATGCAATTTTTAATAGGTTAACAAGAGGTATAGTTCTAGAAAAATAGAGAAAAGGTTAAATTTTAGACTCAACGAAGCACATTTATGTACAGTTCAATGTGGAAAGAGTAAAAAATTATAAGCTTGACCTAATTCGCAGTTGACCTAATAAAATAATGATAGAGGAATAATGTTCCGCCAGGTCGTTTTGCTAATGAATGGTTGAACTAGAGAGCTTCGTTGATCTTGCTGATCTAGTGGTTCGGGTTTCGGACTTCTTTTCCGTTAGTCCAGGTTCGAACTTCGCCATGTACCAATGAGTTTTTATTCTTAAGAACACATCCTGATTGCTCTTATTGTAAAGGAAAACATCGTGAGGAAACCTGGATTTGTGAATTCGAACTCTAACCATTATATATTATTAGCTTTAGCCCGTGACTCGGCACGCGTAAATTTTAGAGGTTAGGGGGAGATTCCAAAAAAATAAGGCAGGTTTTTTCAGTAACTAACAAATAAACTGAGTAGGTACAAAAATTTAGCTTCCTCAAAAAGTCCCATAAAAATGTTAAGTTAAGGATAAGTTAAGGACAGATTTACTCACAACTAGTCCGGATACGAATTTTGAGCTTTCTACGAAGAAAATTGCGGAATGCTCCATACAAATATCCACCCTTCATTTTAGAGGATGGAGGGTTTGGAAAGGGACAAAAAGTAGCCTACGCCATCCTTCATTTCTTTAACTATCTCTTAAAAAATACGTCTATTCGGTGCTCCGTTTGCCGCGAAAGACTGAAAAACAAACTCTTCGATGTATAATATTTCTATGGATATATTAGATTGCCTTATTAAGAGCATAATTTGGCTCAAAATATGTATACTGCCCGTCATGAGAATCTATAATTTTTGTAAACAAACTTCTTTTAGCAAGTAAAT
>DVZL01005040.1:0-12365 GCA_018236625.1 Lasaia peninsularis
CATTTATAATATTAATATGGATACGGAGATACGGATGGTCCGGAACCCTCCGTGCGCGAGTCCGACTCGCACTTGACGGACTTCTATCTATCACTCGATTTTTTTTGTTCTCGTTCCGGCCTTATCCCGTATATATATCAGATGATATCGGGGTCGGCTACCTAATCTAAGGGATTTGACTAGGGTACCAGTTCTACACAGCAACTGCCATTGGCCCTCTGCAACCCAGAAGGGAAACCATGACCTTCTCAATCTTAGAATTATTCGAATACACGTTTTCCTTCACTGTAAGAGCAATAAAGAAAAACTTATTGGTACATGGCGGCTTTCAAACTCGGACTACTGGTAAATCCGAAGCACCAACCACTAGACCATGGAAACTTTTATTTATAAGCAACATTACCTTCCACTAATGTACGAGTAGATTTGCTTGTGTTTAAAATTTAATCAAACAACTTAGCTCGCTGCATGTTCGTACCGGTCGAAGGGGCGGCGAAGATATTATTTATTAATTTTCGCATCTCATGAACGAATACAGACACATTCACACTTACAATCCATAAGGGAACCTGTCACACCAGATAGTGTGAGAATTTTTGAATGAATGAATAATTTATTGCGCACCAATACATTTTATAAAGTACATCTCATTATTCTTAATTAAGACACAAGTTTATTTTAGAACAAAAAGGTTATCTCATCACTTGCTAGAACGACACTTGCAAAACAAAGACACACTTTTATACATTCAAATCTACCTATTTAGATGTCTTAATGACGTCTTAAGTTTCAATTAAAATGGCTATTTTAATTTTAAAATTAAAATTATCAACATTTTGTATTAAAGTACCTAAATGATTTTACGTAATATGTTGCTAAGACATATCATGCTAGATTAACACGTGGATATTCTTAAATATTTTCTCTATAACTATGGCCACTGCTGTAAACAGTATTTAGTAACAAAATCAATTTTAATATCTTAAGCAGTATATTTTATGTGTTCATCCATTTATGCACTCCAGTAATACGTCTAAAAATTATTTTACTTCAACATGTCTTACTATGATATAAACGACAAATTTATTCAGAAATTTAAAAAAACATGATTTTAAATACCTCTACGTAACGAAACGCAAATCTTCCGGAATTGAACAAAATACAACACACCAGTAAAATTCCAAATATCTATAAATAGAAAAGTTAAGCATGTTTTTGTGTACACTGTAAGATCTCTCAGAAAATATACTTAAGTCAGAAAAACTGAATGGTACATGGCGGGATTTGGACCTGGACAATCGAAATAAAAGTCCGAAGCGCTTACCGCTTGCCCACAGGGGCCAATTTACAAGTAATTGTTACATTTGTTTTTTATTTACTTATAAAATAATAAATAATAATTATTAAAGTAATAAAACATTACGCGACAGTATGATAGACGCCCTTATCAGATATGGGTGTGACCGGTATATTTATTAAAATCTCTTCATTTTCAATAAAAAATAAACTTTCCTTATTACTTTTGTGTCGAGATATAAGAGATAAGCATAACGGCTGTTTCGAAGATAAGTTTAAGGAAATAATGTGTTAACTTCATCGGTTTTTAAACTATTTATTAATACGTAAAGAGATTTTGAACAGATTAAAATAATAATGATAACTCTCAATTCGATTTAACATTTTTTGGGGTTCTCGAAGTGTAAAAACGGATCCGTGTGTATGTCTGTCTGTCACCAGGTTGTATCTCATAAATTGGAACAGCTAGAAAGTTGATTTTTTTACAGATATATTTCTGTTACAACAACGGATACTCAAAACAAAATAAATTAATATCTTAAGGTTATAAAAAATATTGTTTTGCCGTTTTTACATTAAATAGTCCGGAACCATTGTGGGCACTCGCACTTGGCCAGTATTTTATATTATGAATGTTGATTACTCTATTAATCTTTTGTCGATGATTCAGCGCAAAATTAACAAAACCATGATTTTTAATAATATTTGGTTTTCTTTTATTGAAAAAGCTCGAATTAGAAAAGATGGATAAATTTTGATGACCACTCCGTCAGTATAGTACGTTCGCGTTAAAAATAAATTGATAAAGAATAATAACAATTATTATGATTATTATTAGATGATCGCCTCTGTGGTCGAGTGGAGTCAGTATCTGACTTTGAAAGACTAAGTCTCAAGTTCACTTCCCAGATAGGGCAAATTGTTCTTATAAATTTATTTAATAACGTAACGTGGTCTAAAATCGGATTTGTGCCCGACATGGCGTCGGACTTGCCATCGCATTAGGGAACCTAATTGGGTAATCGTGGGTGCATATGCACTACCTCTACTTATACGAGGAGATGGGTGTAACTATATTTATTTACCTAATTATTACTAGCTTTTATTAAAAACGTACCCTATTTTCAGTATAGTCGGTTAAGCTTATGTTCTTTCCCGGGGTCAACGCTATCTCTGTTCCAAATTTCATCAAAATCGGTGCAGTAGTTTAGGCGTGAAAGCGTAATAGACAGTTACTTTCGCATTAAATTTTTAAAATAACCGTTGACGACGGATGAATTTAATTGGTCATTTTAAACTTGACTTTCCATTAATGAGTGATTTGATTGGTTGATGGGTCAATGGGTGACGTTCTGCACTGCATTCTTAACGCAAACGTTCTATAGTCTATTATTTCAAGAACCAGCTCATTTCCTACATTATTTCACAGTTGGATAACATACTCTTATGAATCAAATAAATCGCTGTCTGTAAAACCTAAGCTCTCAAACCGTGACGGCTTTTTGTCCTCCATTTTTTATTGATGGCCGAAGTTTTTCGTGTTTAGCAAGCAGTAAAACGAAAGATTCATTATCTGATAATGCAATGTTGAATTTTATATAATGTTGACGTGTTTCCTAGATATTGTTACCGTCGTGTTCCTGTTCGGTGAGTCAACTTAAACTTCAGGTTTTAACTTCAAAAAAGGTTCCCTAAATACCTTTAAATAAATTGAAATAAAATATATATAAAAAACCGCTTTAGCGCGAGTATAAGATACATCCTAGTGACGGACAGACGGACAGTGGATTCTTAGTAGTAATAGGCTTCCGTTTTCAACCTTTAAATATGGAACCCTAAAAGGGGTATTATGATATTACAGAATAATTATGCAAATAATAAAATCACGGGTTGAAGAGTACTTAATAGCAACTGGCCCGGGTAGTGATTGAACGCCTTATGGATTCCTGCAGCAATAATAACACTGTCGTGTTCCGGTCCGAAGCGCAGGATGACCGGTTGGCTTGTACATCAGACCTATTAGCTGAACACCCACTACCACCACCACCAACCTTTATGGTGTCTATAGAATGTTTGGTCGCTATGACGTTATCCCAGAAAACAACTGTATAATAAACCGTCATCTCGTTCGTAGTTCGCCATCTATAACATAAAAAATAAGCTCACTGCGTCAGAAACACCAACCAACCAAGGGTCAGATACTTGTGTAAAATTTAAAAATTAGGTTCTGAGTAAATGCCATAAGAGAAAGTGGCCGTATGTGGGGTAACTTGTGCCTTGGCTAATTGGCATTGATAAAAACTGGCCGCTAAAGGTAAAAGTTTATACCTTTGGTATTTAAACAGATAATTGTGTGGACTTGAGAAATGATTTTTATTTTGTTTACAACTTTTCGGTACACTTCGGTTCTCATGACGCCCTAGTACAAAATCGTAAGAGATGTTTTTTTTACATAAAAAAATATCGTCAAAATATTCTCGAAATAGTTGCAGATGCAATATTCACCTACTATTAAAACCTTACACGATATGGGGCTTATCGATGTTTTTTAGGTAAACTGAAAAAACTTATATGAACAAGTTGTCATAACTCATACGTGTGAATCTACCCAGGGACCTTGTGCATCAAACTTAGACACCGATTAGTCGACCACAGGTGAAATTCTTTACATATTTCATTATGGCAAGAATAGGTTAGGCAGAGGATCCCTAACCAGGCGAGTAGCTGCACAGCATTCTTCCACCAATGGTCATGTTGGTAGTGATCCAGTTAACCTATGCTCGCCTTTTTTCTGGTAGTTAGGTAGTTTCTTAATTTCATTTCATTTCATTTTAATAAGAACTGGAAACACCAGATTCAAAAATTCAGACTATATCCCACACACAAATGCCTGGCCCTGTAGGGAATCGAACCCGAGCCTCGCAGTAGGCCGTTAACAACGCGTGTACGCTAGCCTCTCGACCAATGAGGCGATCCGATTTAAACGAAAGTACCTACTTAGATAATTAAATTCTCTAAGTACTTTCAAATTTCAAATTTGTACTTAAATAATCAAATTATTTATTTTGTGCCTTTTTGCTATAACTTACTTAATTTTTGCTCACGAGCGAAGCCGCAGGCTATCATTTGTCTAGTATTTGACGAGTAAATTGCAAACAACCAACTCTGGCATTTTAGATTGAGAGGACACTGTCTGTAAACCTATTTTATCGAGTAACAACGTAAGATAGTTTCTGTCGAGTGAAGGATTTAAAAAAATGTAAATAACTTTGTACATTTTAAACCAACACTGACAAAGATTTTATCAAAAATAGGTTATAGAAATAAAGGTTTCTTTCTCCATATAAATTCAAACATGTTGTACCTACTTATGTCGACGAAGTTTCTCGAGAATAATGTAACAATAACTATTATATATCTATATAATTATTACATAACTATATAAACATTAAATTATAAGTACAATATTTATTATACCGCCAAAAAATATTTCATAAATGGAGTGACAAATTCTTCTGCCACCGTGCTCAATATGGGTTGTGACTGTCCCATAATGTGCGCACCAGCGAACTCGATGATATAGATTTATTGAAAACCCCCTCCTGGTCTATCTCTATTACATCCCCAATATCAGATATTAATTGTTCCATAAACAAGATAGATTCGAGTCCGGCGCCATTTTGTCGGCGTTACAAAACGGATCAGCTTTCCCGATGCCTATCTGACCACTTGACTTGGAAATTATTACATGAATTAATTATTTCTGTTTTGATTAACTGTATATATTTAAAATTTTAAAACAGCCTCCTTCCAGGTTTTTCCAAAGACCGATCCCAAAAAATAAGTAGTATGTTCTCTATTTCAACATTATATTTTGACAGAGTACTAAGCAAAAAATATAGGTAACGTCTAAAAAGAACAGAGGAATTGTTTTTATTAACTTGACAGCTGTCAAAAGTAAAATTTAAGATAGTATTGCTAGATCTTCATCTTATTCGTACAACTTGTACAATGTCTTGTACGAATTTTATGATTTTATACGAGATTCGTGAATAAATCTCTTCGTTCCCATAAATGAAATGACTTAGGAATACTCGACTGACTGGATTTTTTGCACTGATATTTTATTAGTGATTTTGAGATTTGGTGTCAAAAAGACAAAATATTTACGTATATTTGTACAATAAAAAATCTAATTTAAATCTAACAAATAGTCTAGGCACTAAACATAGTCAAAGCACATTTATGTATAAAAAACACAACTTCACAAAATCAAAGTTGGGACTTGGGCACGATTTCGTCATTTTCCTGTGACAATATAATATAGACTAATAAACAAGTATTCACGCCGACCTCGATCTGATGATATACCTAGGCCCGTTTCCTCAGTACTCGTCTCAACGAGGCCAGACAACCCGCCTCTCTATTCATTCAATATGGATATACAGTGCGTAATACTGAATGCCGGGGAAAATAGATGGGTAATTACGTGGGATATGTTTAATAAGGCAGTGGCGTAGAGCAACTGTGTTATCGTGATTGGTCTTAATAATCAAGCTAAGTTTAGTGCGGTTAAGGTTGGGATGGGGTGACCCATTATGCCAGTGATACTTTGTACTATGTAATTATAAGACGACAGTAGATAAGATCGGGGGACCCATACAATCAAAATAATATAATAATAATATGTTAAAGGTTCGTTGTTTATCTCAATGTGAAAGTCGAACTAAAAAGAATGTTTAAAACTTTTTAAAAATTAGAATACGACATTGGCGAACACTTCTTTTCACGAAAATTGGTAAATTACTTAATTATGAGTTGAAGCGGTAAGCAGGTAATAGATTATTAGAAGTTGTTTAATGACACAGAGATCCACGGATTAAAACTGTGTTTTTAATAACTAAGCTAAGTCTTTAGTGGTTATAATTTGGATGGGGTAACCAATTATTCTCAAACTCTGTATCATAATAATATTTTAGTATAATATATAATATTTACAAACTCCTATAAAAAGACATTATAGTAAAGTCATGAGTTTCATCCATAAAAATCTAATTATACTAGTTTTATTGTAAAACTGCAAGTTTTATAACTCAATTGAAATTGTATAATTAATTAATTTCTAACTCTAACGGTGAAGAAATCCGATATTGTGACCGATATGGCAACGATTTTGCTACGTGTTACATCTCTGCCTACCCTTTCGGGATATGGGCGTGAAGATATTTGTTTATGATGATTATAGTCGCGGGACAAAGTAGTATATAAAAAGACATACATGTATATAAAAACTATGCATAAACATATTTACCGAGAAGCCCGCATTGCACGTGGGGCACAACCAACGTATTGCTGGTTTTAGCTATTAATATGGATTTTGCACATAGTTTTCATAGTTATAGCAATACTAGTTATTACTCGTAACTTTACCTGACTGTTATCTAATTTTTAAAGAGGATTCCCAGTGTCAATCCGGGTTCCCTGTGTAGAATAGACCAGCTGCCTTCCTACCAGGTAGCTCGTAAGACGCGAGCATAGGTTAACTGGGTCACCAACAACATGACCACTGGTGGTAGAGTGCTGTGCAGCAACTCGCCCAGGTAGGGATTACTTATTCCTGCCGCCATAATGACATCGTCGTATTCCAGTCCGGAGGGTAGGGTAGCCGGTAAACTTGCAAATAAGAACTAACAACCTCTAGTAGATACTGATTTATTACACATAATAATATAACCTGTAAATGGCTAAACAAATTTTATAGGTATGGATATTTCGATGGTTTCCTGTTTGATTTAAAATTACAATTGGACCCGGTAGGTGGCTCTGCTGTCATTATGCCTACGAAATAACCGTGCAAAGCCGGGCCGGGCTGCTAGAATATAATATAAAACATCCCTTGTCCATTAACAAGGTCTAACACTCTAGAATTAAGATTTTACTGCTTTGACCTTAACAGGGAACATACAAACATACACACTCTCAAATTTATAATTTACTTGTCACAGCTTCAACTAGGTAGTCTTTATTACACTGTCCCGTGGGAACCAGATAAGATATCAGGATTAAGAGTAGCCCATAAACTTTTAAAAAGTTTAATCTGTGCTAAAACTAATGTTATGCCGTTATGACCTAATATACATACAAATATTAATACTTTCACATATAGTATTAAGTAGGGATTGGCAAACACGTGCGAGTTAGTACTGGATATAAAACTGTTATTTAAAATTGTTATTGAACCGTTTAAAAAAACTTTGGTTTTATGAAAGATTTTTTTATAAATATCTACAATAAGATAAGCATATTATTTCTAAAAAAGTTTGCTTATTTGATGATGATGAGATATATTATTTAAATAAAAGTGACAGCATTATAGAAAGATAATATATATTATTTAAAAATATATAAAAAAATTCTAGTTTTAAAATGACTACATTGTGCTTATACGGTGTGTATAAAAACATATATTCAAGTCTATTACTAAAAATTGACTGAAAAAATAATTAAAAATAAAATATTCTCAATACACAGTGTGTTTTTCAATTTAATAAAATCACATCGTAAATATTATTAATATAGAAAATAATAAAATAATTTTATTACAAATACTTTATTAATTATCTTTATAGCATCTAGGTCTCGATAGCATCTAGACTGCATCTGTCGATTTAAGATAAAAATAGATTCATACGTGCAAGCCAAAATGACAACTTTGGGTATGCAATAAAGGTTATAATACCATGAATAATTTTATAATTTCGATTTTCATTGCCTCTCACTGGACTTTAATGTAGACATAGGAAATTCTTCGTTATATATTTGAGTTATGGGTTGTTTTTCTGCGACAGTTTTCAATATTTCGGTGTTCGTTGCTCGTTGTACACGTTAATGTAGTTTTTGTGGCTAGATAATGACATTATTGATGTTTAATCAACTCGATGTGAGGGCCAACTTATAATTGTATGTCAGTTACGTGGTTTTTATGTTGGCCAGCCTTTTGGCTACTGCAGGTTTTTTACCAGCATACGGGGACTTGAATTAAGTAGAGTTTACAGGCTAAGGTTTGTAACACTGACCGATAATAATAATACATATTCTATTCCAAATATCTAGTAATTCATTAATGTAGTTTTGATTTTTTACATTTGTTTTCTTTAAGTGTACCTACTTATCACTTTTATTGTTTTTATAAGTCATTACATGTGTTATGGTTAAGAAATTTTACCGTAAAATATTATATATTTCAATGTAATTCAATGTAATAATTTTTAATCAACAATTTATTTCAAAAACGTTGTCGCCTAAATATAAAAAAGGCTGAATGACGTGTTGCCAATCTTAGGCTAGAAACTTTACCTATTAGATACTATCTAAGTTTATTTTATCCATTTAATTTATTTTTTGTTTTATAATTATTATCTTTTTAATAATTGATACATATACATTAAAATGTTTCATTTATTTTATGGTTTACACCCATGACATTTTTAACAATTTAATACAATACTATTAAAGAAATTTTAATATTTAAAAAAAACTTATGACCATCATAAATTTAATATTTTTTACGAATAAATACTAAAAAATATCGCCAATATTAATTTAAATTTAGAATGCAACTAAGAAGTTTCATAATATGATGATTTTTTATTAAAATTATAAAATGGGAAACAATCAGACGGCTTTTTATTGGAGACGGTTGACTCTTATCATTAGGATGATAGTAAGAGACCATCGTTACCAATAGACTTTACATATAACTACCACTGATGCGGTGCTATCATAAAGCAAAATATGAGTACTATCTGGAGATTACGCACAGTTTCCTAGCTGAAACTGATAAAACTCACAGAACAAATCCTGCCCTCGGATCGAACTTGTGGCCTCGTGCGTCATAGTCACACGTACCACAGAGGGTACATTGCTAAATACATAAATAAAATATTTACTTCTTTATTTAGAACATAACATGCTATGAATTTGCCATGCAATAGACTACTCATAGTACACTCATTGTAGAAATATCTGACATGTAACGTCACTTTAAAGGGCAATAATAAATTATTGCGTGACATGCTCTGATTGCTTTTCTCATTACTAATGTCTTCATCAAATAAAAACTAAAGTATGGATAAAACGAAAACAATGTGAAACGTAAAACAATGAGCGCCATTTTGCATTAAAATTTCACACAGATAAAAAAAAAAGGTAACGATGCAGATAATAAATTAATTTGTTGGTGCCGTTCTTAATTTAATTTTTTGACCTTTCGATTATCTTGTAATCAAAATGTTCCTTTTTTTGAAAACCGGATACATGTCAGTCAGGCTCGACGCGTAATTATATCAGAAATATGAGTTTAATGTCACGCCCGGACGTTGCATAATTGATCGATTTCTTACACTTTATACGTTTTTATGCATAAATTATTGACAGTATATTGTATTTGTACTACGCAATTAAAATCCTGATGTCTTAGTCATCTGTATAAGTACAGAATTATGTAATATTTTTACTTATTTACTAGTTCGCGTTCTGTATTGAATCATCTGGCTTAAAGACAAGAAAAAAACAAACAGACGATAACAGCTGCAGTATCTTCGCCCTAACGTTATCCTGTTTCTATATGACATTATATCGGAGTCGGCTTCCTAAACAAGGGGATTTGATAAAGGCGTCAACGACTGCCTTCTGACCCCTGCAACTCAGAAGGGAAACCAGGTTCAATCCTGGATTAGGTCAAAATCGGATACACTAATCAAACTTAAATAATATACTGAAGCTAGGAAAATTCATTTCGACATTGTTTGGTTCGCACTTGGGCTGGAGACCAACGAGTCTGTATGGTTGTCTCTTACCATTACCATCTGATTACATAAAATATATAAAAACACGAGCTCATAGTATTGTACAATATTTATAATACTTATTTAAATAACTCATATAAATTTATTAAAATCTTTCCAAATTATAAATGTCCAATGGTGTCGTAAAATATCTTTGTGTATTATTTCCACTCACACTTGGCAGGTTTAATTATTAATTTTAATATAAAACCTTTTTGGTTAGCAACGAAATTCCATTTGAAAATCGAATGTACAAATTTAAAATTGGAACAAATCTCAGTGCGGGATGCTCGAACATAAGTAGGAAGTCCCGATTAAACTCGTAATGTGCTCAAGTGACGTTCTCTCGTTGTTAAACCACTACCATTGTAACGTGACCCTCTCAGAGCTCTCACCTTCCAATATAGACCACGTAGATGTACACACATACATGTCTGGGGTCATTTAAATTTGGAAATACATTTCGGACTCACCTCCCCGTCCAGTATAACTAGACCTATGCCATTCAGTTCCAAACAGAAGGGACGTAAGAGCGTATTGTCGGTGTTCTAAGAGGGGTCAAGTTAATGTAGCCGGTATATTGAGTCTATTGATACACCGGATGCTTACCAAAGACGGCTTACTTCTAGAGTTTGTAGGTTAGGTATAGTCGGTGTTGCAACTTCACGTCAAAATAATGGCCTCGAGCGTTTTCCCCAAGTCCGTTGTATAACGCAGTAAATCTTGTATTCAAGGTAACGAGCTAATCTCTTGATGTATTATGTACGCCTAGTACTTTATATTTTATTATCCCTACTAATATTTGTGAGAGTGTGTAAGTTAGTATGCACCTATATAAGGTGTATATATGTGTGTATGTTTGTATGTGTGTGTATATATATGTATTACGATTTTCACGTAGAAACGATTGATGCGGTAACGTTGTCTATTATAAGATTTATCTTAATAAATATTTCATTGACAGCGTCAAAGCCTGTACAGATGGGTAGGTATTTATCTCTTATGCTTGCGGTATCTCTTATACAAGAAATTAAGTTTTATCAGACTCTCGGGCCGACTACAGGCAAATACAGAGAGGGTATTATCAACATACAAAATCTATGACATTACTGAATTATTCTACTAGAGCAGTATATTTTTTTCATTCGTTCAGATTGAAATTACCATCTTACCTTAACGTTTCTGCTATAATCGACACAGGTTGACAACGCGTTAATAACATCTTTGGTTTATAGGTGACGTAGTTTTTATCATCAAGAAATCAGTCTGTATATTGATTGTCATGTACTACAAAAAGGGCAAAATGAATGACTTCATGCGATTACAAAATATATATATCTTTCACGAGTTTGACCTAAAGAAATCGATCATCGTTTTTCCCACATAATTATTTGTTTATATAGCAACACTGTCTAACAATAATTGATGTTATTGTAATTAAGTCTGAGCGAAACGAAACGGTTTTTTAATGTTGCCATTAATCAAAGCTAAGTATTGCACATTAGTTGGATGTGGCAACAGGTTGTGATTTGTATAGAACTTCGTATGTTAAAGTTTTCAAATTTTTTTTATTGTAACAAATTTTATTAATATTTTTGTTACTATTTAAAAAAAAAAAACATCGTCAAGCCCATATCCCCGAAAGAGTAGGCAGAGGTACATACCCTAATAATTAGTCGACGCTATTGGGTTCCATAATGAAAGGGTGGCAAGTCTGTCACCATATCGGGCACAAACCTCGGGTTTCCTCACGATGTTTTCCTTCACCGTGAGATCACTCAGAAAATGTACTTAAGTTAATAAAACTCATTGGTACATGGCGGGGTTCAAACCAGGACTACCGAAATGGAAGTTCGAATCGGGTACCATAAGGCCACCGAGCCTCGTTAATGTTTATCAATAATAATCGTAAACATTCATTTTATAAATCTTATTAATATTTGTGTTACTATTAGTACTTAATACTAATATTAATTTACAATGTGACCTATTACAATTAACTAAGCTGTATAATTTTGAGAGAGTAATTTTTTTGTTTTCTTCAACATTATTGTGCCTAAAATAATATTAAATCTCACTTCTGTCCTGAATACTCTTCCAGTGTGTTTGAGGAGTAGACAAAATAAAAACATAGCTTCAAAGGCTGTATGAGAGTGAGATAGCCTGCCCTATGCGAATGGGATATTTAATATTGGGAACGGTTCTGTTCTCTGTTTAGATGGT
>DVZL01005041.1:0-12365 GCA_018236625.1 Lasaia peninsularis
ACCGCCGCAACCGCGATGTCCCTATATTTATAGACATAGGCACGCACCGCGGCCAGCCGGTACCGCCGCAACCGCGACGTCCCTATATTTATAGACATAGGCACGCTCCGCGGCCAGCCGGTACCGCCGCAACCGCGATGTCCCTATATTTTAAACCTGTAATATCTCCGAAACTATTCTTTTAATTTAAATGCTGTATGGGGCTATATTGTTCTATATTAAATGTAAAATTTATTTAGGATACTTAATTAGATAAGAATCAATGCTGTATTGCTTCAAATCGCTTCATAAATAAGCCATTATTTAAGTAAAGGATAAAAATTGGTTATTGTAAGTTATTCCCACGAGATAAACATATACCATCGCGAACTCTTTTGTAGACCTTTTTAAGGTAAACAATGCTTAGTACATTATTTTGATCTATCTCATAGAGTTCGCCAGCGTTTGAAATGCAAGCGCAAAAAATATGTTTATTTACGACTTCGCATTAGAAATCTTGAAATTATCAGTGGTTTTCTATTATATGAAGCATGTTATTATACATATTAACCTTCCTCTTGAATCACTCTACCTATTTAAAAAAAACCGCATCAAAATCCGTTGCTTATTTTTAAAGACTTAAGCATACATACATACAGACAGACGCGGAAAGCGATTTTGCTTTGTACTATGTATAGATATTGCGATAATTCAATTGACGACTTAAAACGTTTTGTTGTAAAAACTCTTTTATCTTTTGCTAAATGTCCTTGACCGCTATATTCGGAAATATAAAACCTTAAAAAAACATTAAATGACAAAAAAAAACAAACAATTTGACAACTGAGTATGTGTGTGTGTAACAAATACTTATATTTGTGTGTTTCAAGTGCATGGTAGTGTGTGCGATGTTGTATTTATTGATTTAATGTACTTGATAAGCATTGTTATTGAAAAATATTAGCGCTTTGCACTTCTCTTACACATAAAATATAAGTGTGCCAAATTTCATACTCCACCGTCCGCGCAATTTTCTTGAAAATGGGTCTAAAGTTTTTGTTTCACATATAAATATAATGATTACATTCAAGTACATTGACCCTTTAAAAATTCGTTGTATTTATAAAAACCAATATTTTTATCAAACTTGTTTTTTTATTCATTCCATAAAATTTATTTAAAATAAATTCACAAGAAGAATTTGGATGGAAGTGTGTTTATTATAATCCTAAAAGAGAAATAATGATTATAAAAATATTTTGGGAATTATTTTTAAGTGAAAGCATATAGGTATATCTTTCAACATCGTCATTGTAGCGTTTATCCCGATTGAGGATAATCTGGATAAGGCTATACCGAGGTCTATAGACACCATAGATATTGTAGATGAAGGTTGTCGCCGAAAGATTCCTAGCAATTTTGCAATATTTTCTCATCGTTTAAGCCTTTCCTGGACTTTCACGAACATTTCAAGACCAAATTTAGCCAAATCGGTTCAGCCGTTCTCGAATTTTAGCGAGACAAACGAACGGATATTCATTTTTATTTATATAGATTATAATATAGATATAGTATTACGATAAATGTAAATTATGTGTTAGCATACAAAGCAAAGTATTTGCACTCCATATTGTGCAAGAATTGTGTTGGTATAATTAAAAACTTTAGTAATTAAACTTTTTAAAATACATATTCGGCAAATAAACCATTTTCATTTTTCAATGTTACGTCCAATATGACAGGTGGCAATTCCGTCCGTCCGTGTTGTCAAAAATCAATATTACTTTTTTTAAGATAAATGGTAAATAACTTGTAGAATGAGTTTTCCTACCTGGAAACACCGGAACCTCCTGCGTCCAAGTCATATTTCAACAACCCATATTTAACCAAAGAGGCGATCAAAGATGCTTCAAAAACATTCTACCTTCTTTTCTTAACATGGTTGTATTGTTATGTATTCGGTAAAAGATCTCACACTCGCTTCGCAAATTGTAACATATGAAAATTACCCCGAAGCAATTCGTGCATAATGAAATCTAGGTTTCAGCTATCACATTTTATGGGTTATACGACTCTAATATGGGTTATATAATAGTTCTAATATTACCTAATATATTTACATTATTGTTTGAAATAAAAAAAATATTTTTAATACCCGAGTAATGCTCGTGGATCGCATTCGTAATAGTGAGGTCAGAGAAAAAGTGGGATTGAAAAAAAGTATCGGTATAAAAAATGAGATAGTACTTGATCAGCTGGTTTGGTCGTGTAGAAGGATTGACAAAAATATATGAGTTACTAGCAAACCCGGCGAACTCTGTTTCCCCACCAGATGGCTTTGTTTATTGTAACATATTTCTGATGTAAACTTCACGGAGCCTGATACCTTTCCAACGAATGCAACACCATGGAATTCGGTTCGTGCGTTTTGGAGTTATAGCGTCAGGAAGGAAAACCCGACTTATTTTAATATTATAGACAAAAATTATATGTTTTAAGGAGTTTTTAGTTGTTAGTGAAGTGTTACTTTCAAACAAACTAAAATATTGTTTGTAAATGTAGTATAGTTGTTTGGATGTACAAAATAATGAAATTAATTTTTTTTCTTTTTTTGCTACTATAATTTATGGAAATCCAAGAATGTGATGAATACCTGGCCATCTGTCATACCCTGGGACCTAATGTGGTCGGCTAATTGTGAGTACAAAGGATATACCTTTGTGTGTCTCTCTTTTTTCTTGTAATACTGATATTGATATAAAAAATTAGCTAAGCAGCAAGCAGATCCCGGAATGAATATTACAGTTTAAATATTATGTGTTAACAATAAAAATACATAAATATTCATTTTTGTAATTGTCACAAGAAATACCATGACTAAAAGAAAAATATATACCTTAACGTATTGTAATAAGATACACAATAGTTTGCTTAGATTTAATAAGTTACATGACATGCGTAGATATTAATATTCAATGGAATCCGGACTTATTATTCGCAATTTACATAACGAGACTAACTTTTGAATAGCCTGTATCCGCGTGAAAAAAACAAAAACAAATACAATAAAACCAGCCAAGTGCGAGATAAACTCGTGTATAAAGAATTCCGTACCTAAAATTCCGTACATAAAAACTATAGTGAAGTGTTAGCAAGGATCCCTAGTTTTTTTTATCTCTCAGGGATAATGTAGCATTCTAAAAGTGAAAGAATTTTCAACATAGATTCAGTGTTTTTTAAGTTTATTCGTCACGAACATCCAAAAATCTAAAGTTTTCCTTTTTATCTACGCATAGGTCAAATAAAAATTTGAAATTTCACACCCGAGAGAGGAATACTCTAATGAATTATGGATCTAATAACAAATTAAAAGTACCTTCACGCTTAATCACGGGGTGCGCTAGTATATCCACGACTTGTTAGTCCCGTACATATTTTACTAGAACGCCCACGATTAGTCAAAGTACTAGGGCCCTGATGTGATAGGTGGCAAGCCTATCGCCATTTCGAACACATTCCTGTCCCGGGCAATGCTTACTCAAAATAATCTGAAATACATTTAAGAAATGATTCCCGACCTGGGAAGTGAACCCGGGACCCTACACAGCTAACGGTCATAACCAGCGACAGTCGTACCGTTACAGCACAGAAGTGATATTCACTAAGAAATAATCTTTCAAAATTTAGCCCCTGTGGGACAAAACAGGGGTTGAGTTACATATAAACTTTGTAGGTCTAATCTTCAAAACGAGGATGTAGTCACGCTCATCAGCTAGTTTCTAAAGAAAATTTATTCAAAGTCTTTGTATTCTTATTTGAAACAATAAAAAATTACAGCCGCTAAGATAGTATTGTTTGAAGTAATTTTTGTTCGCAGTTTTTGGGTTTTAACGAGTAGCTGGTTGATATTGTTTTAACCGATTTGAAAAAAGAGGAGGTTCTCAAGCCATCTATGGTTAATAAAGATAAAGCGTAATAATGGAACCCTATTACTAAGACTTCATTGTCTTTCCGTCTGCATGTCTATTTGTCAGCAGACTGTATCGAAACAGGAAAGAGATGTATCAAAATACATCATTACATATTATAAAACAAAGTCTATTTTTTGTATGTCCCTATGTATGCTTAAATCTTTAAAACTAAGCAACGGATTTTGATGTTTTTTTTGAATGGATAGAATGATTCACGAGGAAGGTTTTCGTGTACATAACATGGATAGTATATCCGTGCGAAGCCGGGGCGGGTCACTAGTATACTATAATTTTTTAAAGCTTTCTTGCTCAATTATCAACAAATTGCACTTTTTGAATTCGGTCACTTTAATTCTAAGTGTGCGATATGATGTATTTCTTTCGCCGTTATAATAAAAAATACTAAAAGCAAAATAAACTAAATACTCGTAGGTATATAAAGTGTTCTATCAAAGATCAATCGTGGTTTTTTTTGCAATTTTACAGATGTACGGAACACAATATCGTGTGCGAATTTATTTTTGTATGTTTGTTACGCGATTACTCTGTTAATTGTAACTCTGTAGTGTGATCAGAGAAAAAGTGGGATAAAAATGAGAAAGGGGTACTCTCCGGAGGTTCAGTCAAGTCAGTTTCATTTAATTTTTTTTCATCTTTAGATTGACAAATATACAATGCAATGGATGTGTGAAGGTGCTCGGAGATACCTACGTTAATATTCCACGACCTAATTATTGACCGTGAGTTAATTGTATACGCTAGCACATGAAGTAATATTAGGTACTTCTAAGGAGACGAGTAACAAACACAACGACATTGTTTTTGTTTTTTTTTGATGTTGTAAGATTGTTTTAAATTTAATGCCTTTAGCTATCAGCTAAACCTTTCTAATTCTGATAACAGGGTTTTCACCAGGCGTATTTTCTTCGCTAAATAAGGTGACTTCTGACCCTCACAATGCTCGTAAAGTGTCAGCAGTAAACGCTAACTCGATGAACTGGTCACGACTCTGTAGGACTACGTAATGAGTGTTGATGGGACAGTAATCAAGTACATTATTGCGGTCTTTTAGTCTGATGTTTTGTTTTTTATGACTTTTTACTACCGTCAGATATATCTTAGGAGCCAGGGTTAAGTCAAGCTTAGGGGGATATTTCTTTAAATATTTTCTTGTTTTTTTATACCCGCGACTTCGTTCACAAAATTTGCTATTCAATAGGTTATAATGGTTTCACTTATATTTACAGAGTTCCCCTAATACTATTGTCTTATACGTTTAAAGGTTCACTCCCATTTAAAGAGTTAATTAATATTGAGAGTTATTAATGTTCGTAATTTTTAAAATACGTGACTTTAACTTGGAAACAATTACGGCATAGTCTGTACATTATATTTTGTTCACCAAAAACCCTTAAACGTGGTCAAATTTAGATTTTAGCACACCATCTTACCTAATTCTACATCTATGATGATTGTATCAAGCTCCGGTGTGGAAAACATGGTAACTGGTAGACTGGCATATACTTCATACCACCGGAAGGCGACGCATAAATTCTCCAGTGTTTATGAAAAACATTCTTTTACTAAAGGAGGAGCCGTATGCTTGATCGCTGTTATCCCATTAAAATACTATTTTACATAATGTTATTAGTATTTTGACCTATTTCAACAGAATAGTGCAAGTGTTTTGTGAATAGTTCGCTATGGATACTGTGAACAGTGTAAGTGTTTAATGAAAATATTGATAACAGTACTCACCGTCTGCGTTCCATCCCCCCTCTATTTGGAATGCAGCCGTAGAGACTCCAAATATAAAATCATCTGGAAATGTGTAATTGCTCAACCCAGGTCCATCTATTATCGAGCTCACTCCATTTGCTAGGAACAGCAGGCTGTAGGCAAACATTCAATAATTAAAAATCGTCATGCCCATTTCCCCAAGAGGTTAAGCAGAGATACACATGCACTCAAGATTAGCCGACGATATTAGACCCATAGACATAACAATGATGTCGCCATACCGGACATTAATCCAATTTTCGCAAACGTTATGTTTTTCAGACAAAGTGAAAATAGTTATAAGAACAAGTTGCCTAATCGGGGAATCGAACCCAAAATATAATTTAATATTTTTCGTTTTTTTTGCATTTTTTGAGAACATTTTCCGTTGTAACGTATATTTTTTTCACAAAATACGATAGTGGAAATTTTATATAATCAAAAATAGGAAACAAAAAACCGACCGGTTTTTAAAAAAATATATATTATTTGGACGCGTGAATTTTGGATTGAAAATTAGGTGGGTTCATACGATAGTAAATCAAAATAAGACGAAAAATAACTTTTTTCTATTCCATATAATTTGCTTACTTTGGAGTTCGATCAATTTGTATAATTTGTCCAGTAATATTTATTTATTTATTATTATTTATTTAAAACAATATTTTCAATTATAAGTTATGTTTGAAAAAGTACATGACGTGTTTCTCGACGTGTTTGCCGATTCATAGGCATACAGATATTTAATTTAAATATATATTATATGTACCTACTAACTAAGATGAATGAACTCGGTTGAAGCTAAAATTATTACCGTGGTAGTGTTATCAGAGATATAAGACGTTAATAAACTTATGAATCTTATGATTGTATTTTATTATTTACACACAGATTGCTTTAAAACCGCAGCCTCATTTCTGCATAATATATTTACTTAAGTAATCCATAATAATGATTTATATAATAGTTAACCCCCGCTTTGCTTGAGGATAAATGATCGAGTTTCAACTTGATGTTATTAGAATATATAACTTCTATCATCGGCAAGTGGTGTAATTCTATTGTGTATACACTTTTCCTTCAAAACTCCTTTCCTTTTTCGATTAATATAATATTAGATTGTGGAATAGTACAAGTGTGTGTTTAGAAGGAAACAGTGTATTCCATGATATTTGTTATACTACGCACACCGTGTGCATTTTGGTTGTTGAGATCGCCTCGTTGGTTGAGGGATCAGCGTACACGCCTAACGACACCTACTAATCGCGAGGCTTGGGTTTGATTCCCGACGGGACTGGCATTTGTGTAATGAGCATAGATATTTGTATTTCTGGATCTGGGTGTTTATTAAATTTATTTTGATGTCTATTTAAGTATTTCTATGTATATGTAATATCCTTTACTAACACCCATAACACAAGCGTTAGATCAATATGTGTAATTTGTCTAGACAAATTTATTAATTTTTTATTGAAAAAAGATTAAAACAAATAAAAAAAAATAATAAAAAAATAATTTAAACTCAGTAAAAATGCAAAAAAAAAACTACTTCAATTTATTTCTTCAATTTATTTTATACAAATTTTTGTTTATAATTTAAAAAAACACGTCTGTTTTGTTAAAATGTATATAAGACCATAAGTCATTTTAAATTTTGCCTTTAAATTACATTTTTATGTGAAAGATTAGTTTAAAAAAATCGCCACGCTTATATCCCGGAAAAGGTAGGCAGAGAGGCATAATAGGTACGTTTACTCTAAGTAAGTCTCCATATCGGGCACGAATTCAATGGATCCGGGTTTCCTCGTCATGATTTCTCTCACTCACTATAAGAGCACTCAGAAAATATACTTAAGTTAAAAAAACTCATTGTTACAACGCAGCATCCGAACCTGGACTACTGAAGCGACAGATCGAAGCGCCAACAAACTAGACCAACAAGGTTAAGTGTATAATTTTACTATAATATGTATTATATTATATGTATTCACAAGTAGAATACCAAAGTAACATAGTGATTAGTCTACCAAAAATGTTTTATCTTTGTTGATAAGGCATCAATCAGAAGTTTATTCAAATATATAATCTACTTAAAAATGTAATTATTTGTCTTGCAAATCATAGGCACATAAAATTTCATCTTCTTAATTGTTTTTCAGAGTAATCATAATACAAACACTACCACCAGTGAGTTAGTGTGATATTTAGTTAATTTAATATTTCGAGGAAGTTCATAATTATATTCTAAATATAATTTTTATTTTATGACAATAGATTAACTTTAATTAGATTGCTGTATTATTTATATATTTATATTTTAAACTAATTAACTTGTAGAAAATATAATACATTCAAAAATAAATATAAAACTCAATAAATATAGTTAAGCCTATATTCTTGAAGGAGTAGGAAGAGACTACCTATTCAAGTTAACCCAGAGTTCTCTAAAGGTATTGGGTACCAGGATGTGACAAGTAGCAACTACGTCACTATAAAGGCACCCCGATATGTAAAACATATTATAGAACAAGTTGCCCAACCCGGGAATCAAACCCGAAGCCTCATGCGTCATAGCCAATATATATTTATTGTACGATAGTCTTAACAAAATTGTCACGCCCATATCCTCGAAGAGATAGGCAGAGGTAGACATGCAACCACGTACAAATGTCCGTCAAGTCCGTCGCCATATTGGGCACAAATCTCTAATTTCCTCACTTTGTTTTTCCTATTTCGTAAAAGCACTTATAAAATATATTTAAGCTAGAAAAACTCATTGGTAAATTACGGGGTTCGAACTTGAACTACTGTAATGGAAATCCAAAATGGGTACTACTAGGCTATCGAGGTTGCCCTAGAAACAAGTAAAAATATACATAAATTCGTTGAAGTTAAGGATTTTAAGACTAATCGCTTCACCGTACCCACGATCAAATTATCATTTAAATTGTTATTTGTAGTTAAATTATTCGAAAATATATTATAAAATTATCCTTATTATAAAATTTTAAATGAATGTATCCGTATTATACTGTAGGTATCCGGAGAAACCTAGGTTGACATTTTACGATCAAAACGTGTATTATCCGAGGGTGATAATAAAAAATATATATTAAAAAATATCTCTGAAACCGGTGTGTTTGTATGAAGAGAGTAATAAATGCGAAGAAGCTAGATAAGTATGTAGGAATCACGCTTCAAGGAATTTGGTGTTAAGATGTGTATGTATTATTTAATTTTAACGTTTGGTAAATTTCTATAAATAATATATACAAATATATAAATAATAAATATACAATATGGGTATAGGATAACTGACAAATTACATAAACAATAATAAATAAACTAGATATAATTTTTGCTTGAAACCAAATAAATAACTAAGTACTATAAACCAATAAAGAAGCAGATTTTGAAACACAAGCATCTACGTTTGTTAAACAAATACTTGTCCTTTTTAAATGTCAATCCCTTGCTTCGTTAACGATCGACGTGATCGAGTATGTTCGGTAACTCCCCGACCTATGAGAAGTACGGCAATAAAAGTGAAATAATTTTTGAATTTAGAAAACTATATATGAACAAAAGGGTGACTTTTTTAGAGATCAAATGGAAATCATTAAATGATAGCAATAATTAATAAAATATATTAGATGACTAGTGACAAAAAATATATCTAAACATAATAATTAAACTTATCTGAATCCAAAGTAAGTCAATAATTTGTGTTAGAGTGTCTGTTAGTAATGATAATAATACACAAAAATACTTATTAGACATATATGTAGTTAAATAAAATATAACACTCGGACTCAGAGAGCTATGTTTTTTCACACAATTGCCTGTCCTCGTCGGGAATCGAACCCGAGACTCGTTTACTGAAAACTATAACAAAATATATTATTATAATTTCTATAAAAAAACACTCAAATTCAAAAATTAAACTAATAAAAAACACAAAACTAAAATGCAATAACGAAAACAAAACTTAAATATCACAAGCACTTTGATAAGCTTTCGGAAAGCTTTCGCGGAGGTCACGGCTTATATTAAGTAAAATATTTAACCTGAAACTCGTTAATAGAGCTCTGCTCTGGGCGACTCTACACACGCTCTGCATTTTGCTAACTAAGATCAAGTTTTGTCACTGATACCACTATATTAAAAGCATTATCGCGGAACAACCTTCTAGCTTAGGCTCACAATTATGCTTAAGTTACGGATATAAACCAAACACTTCCGAACCAATAGATCACTAATCGTAATTGTTTTTTATTTGCGAAATAAATGCACGATAATGGATACTTCCTATTGTAGGTATGTCACGTCGGAACCTATTAATGATAAGGTCTCGCAAACTATTGATTTATAGCCATGTAATTCTTGAAAATATAGCTGTAGCCTCAGTTATTATTCTTGCCAAGTTAGCTTGATTATAGTTGTAAGTTAAATTATCATTGTTTTTGTGTTAGTTCAATGATGTTTATCAGTGAAAAGTTTTTTTAATAATAAAAAGTGAAAAATTTTTGTTATATAAAAACAAACTAAAGAGTGGGAATTCATCAAAGAAGAATGTAAAACTACGAATACTAGTATAATCCATATCTGCGATAATCGAGATCTCAATACGTTTTTGTTTCACTTTTAGCGTTCCATACTCAAAGTGTAAAAATTTAACCCTATTGCTAAGACTCCGCAAGTTCGTCTGTCTGTGTATCTGTTACCAGGCTGTATCTCGTGAAAAGTTAGTAGCTAGAACATTGAAATTATACGGATGATTCATTATGTTGTTACAATAACAAAAATACTCAAGACAGAATAAAATAATTATTTAAATAATATTGGGTAAATACTCATTTACAAAATACAAATCCATGAACATAGTATTTAGACTTTCTCTACTTCATAAAACATTATTTTTCTATACATATTGTAAAACAAAGGCGCCTGTCCTTATGGATGCATAGATCTTCAAAACTACCCAACGGATTTTGATGCAGTTTTTTTAATATGTAGAGGGAGATTCATGAGAAAGTTTTATACGTTTATAAAATATGCATAATATACTAATTAACACCTAATTCACGCAAACTTATTCTATAAGTATAGGCTTCGATGACGTTCTAGAAATATTTGGCAACATACCAAAGTCCTTATCAATTAGGATAATACGTAGCGCATGTCCTTGTCGTACAGTCGCTTGTTAAATTTTGTCAAGATCAAAATTTAACTACTAGACATATTATGAGGTCAAGGTCGGACAAATGATATAAGATAAGATATTACTAACATATATTTTCCATAGTTTACAACACGCTCGTCACTATGATTATGTATCAAGGCATAATCTACATATATACAAATAAATAAAACAAAAACGTCTGTTTGTGAAATTGAAATAAACCGCTTTTCATTGAATGCAATATATACGGTACATATACCATAACAACATTTCTTAGAATTTTCGTCTGTCTACTTTTTCCAGTTAATCTCTGGAACGACTGGTCCAATTTCAACGGCAAATTATATCACCACAGAGGCGATAATAATAGTATTTACCCAACTTGAAAACCTTAAAAACTTATAAGAACAAGTTGCCAATTAATAATTACTACTAATTTAATATGTTTTAATGTATTTGAAGCTGACATTATCCCTGATGAATATAGACTACTTTTTATCGCGGGAAAGTGCTTCATTCCTACGGGAAAACGGGTAGTAATTATTATCTTTCCGTACTTGTCTATTTCACATAACTTCTAAATGGCTAAGCCAATCAGATTGAAATTTTATATGGATATTTCGATGGTTTTCTCGATCATTTAAAAATAAAAAAGGACCTAGTAGGTGGCACTGCTGTCATTATGTCAGCTACGAAGTAACCGTGCGAAACCAGGGCTACTAGTAAACTATATAATTGTAGAATGTTCTAAGGAATGTTTTGATCAGTTAGTTTTTTAATTTATTTTGCGTCATCATGAAGGTCACTATGACAACGACTGTTGTAATAAACACATGAGTTGCATCAGATACATAAAAATAAAAACCGGCCAAGTGCGAGTCGGACCCGCGCACGAAGGGTTCCGTGCCTTTCGTAGATTTCGAGTTCGTCTTACCGAACCTGCAAAGAAAAAAATCAAGGATCAACAACAAAAAATCACGTTTATTGTATGGGAGCACCATTTATATAATTTTTTTATTCCGTTTGTAGTATTTATTGTTAATGCGGCAACAGAAATAGTAACTACATTATTTATTAAAATTTCAACTTTTTAGCTGTTACAGATTTTGAGATACAGCCTGGTGACAGACAGCCAGATGGACAGCGAAGCCTTAATAATAGGGTACGAAACATTAACTAGAATTATTAATATTGGACAAGAGAATTCTTACCCTGTTTCTGTACCACAAGGTGTCGGGGTAGACTACCTAGGGGTCATAATCAAGGGGGGAAAAGGAAATCAAGTTTTAAGGTACCATGCAATGAATGACCTAACCAATAGATGTCGCTATCAAAATTCTTAAAGACAACGTCTAGTCACTCGATATTTTCTCTGAATATTTAGTCATTCTTTTAACATTAACAATTCACTTCAAATTGAATACATAAATAAATATTACTGGACAAATTACACA